>VMDO01007379.1:0-71430 GCA_007922755.1 Pedetes capensis
TGAACAAGAGAGACAGAAAAAGAATTGATGCTTTTGAATTGTGGTGCTGGAGACGTCTATTGAATATACCATGGACTGCCAAAAGAACCAACAGATCTGTCCTAGAAGAGGTACAACCAGAGTGCTCCTTTGGAAGCAAAAATGGCCAAACTGCGTCTTACATATTTCGGACATGTAGTCAGGAGAGAACAATCCCTGGAGAAGGACATCATGTTTGGAAGAGTGGCAGGTCAACGCAAAAGAGGAAAACCCTCCACCAGATGGATTGACACAGTGTTTGCAACAATGGGCTTAAACATAAATAAGATGGTTTGCCTGGCACAGAATCGGCAAGTGTTTCGATCTGCTGTACATAGGGTCGCTATGAGTCGGACTCGACTCGACAGCACCTAACAACAACAACAACAACAATCCAGTTGCCTCAGTTTCCCCTGTAATTCCTTAAAGCTGTACTATCTTTAATAAACTGATGTTGTTGTTGTTAGGTGCCGTTGAGTTGTGTCTGACTCATAGCAACCCTCATAGGGTTTTCAATGGCTGATTGTTTTGTGATTGCCTCAGGAGTGAATTGCCACGTCCTTCTCCCACTTTTACGGTGCTGGGAATTGAACCCAGGACCTCAGAGACTACAGAACGGCATTCTACCAACTGAGCTAAATCCCAGCCACTTAATAAACCTATGCTCTCCATTAAAAAAAAAAAAAATAGGTCTGACTCTTCAGTACAGAGAAGAATCCCGAGAAAACCCAGGGGAATAAATGGTCCTGTGACTTAGCATCATTTATTCATCTATTAATTTACTCAACAAAAATGTATGGAGGATCTGCTCTGTGCCATGCCCTGCAGGAACACAGGAAACACAGAGGTGCTGGGGAGCTATGGGATCCCTCTATTGGAAGATAGATGGTGCACATATACACTGGCTGAACGCGCACACTAGCTACGGGGTGTTTCCTCATGCTCTCTGGGCATGAACATTGCTCACACACAGGTGGAGCTGTCCTTCCTGCTCCTAGGAAAATCCCATCTCAATCAAAAAGCAGGTCATTATGCAAGCAGAAAGGGGACTACTGGGCAGAAGAGGACCAGTGGGGGAGGATAGTAAAGGGAAATGGAGTGGTGAATAGACTCAAAGCACATTATATACAGATATAGAAAGGTCCTAATAAAACCCACCATATATGCTAATGATTTTTTATTTAAAGGAGGTGATGTGGACAACTTACTCCAAACAAATGTGGATTCTAATCCTACCTCCTGCAATATCCAACTCTATGACCTGCGGCAAGCCATTCACTTCCCTGAGCCTCAGGTTTCTGAAAAATAAGTTGGGGCCAGGCAGGGTGGTACACACGGGGGAATGCCAGGCCGGCCATGGGTGGCACACATGGAGGCTGAGGCAGGAAGATTATGAATTTGAGTTTAGCTGTGAGTTATGTAGTATGATCCTGTCTCAAAAGAAAATACAAAACCTGAAAACAGAACTAAATTGGGGATAACACTTAGGCCAGGAAGGGTGAGACAGAAGCAAGAGAAGTTCATATTTGTGGTGCTGGCTTTAATTGCCCTCCGATTTGGGTTCTCCCCTTCTCCCTCAGTAACAGAACCCCTGATATGAGCTGAGTATATGGCCACCCAGAATAAATTACAATCTTCCTTGCTGCTATGTTTGGCAAAGCCGCTAAGTTCTGACCCATGGGCTACAAACTGAAAAGACACACAACTGCCAGGATGTGTGCTGAAGTGAGCTCTCTCTTATTTCTGCCTGTCCTATTTCTGCCTATCTGCATTTCAGAAAGCAGGAAAGCCTGCTTTCAGAAAGCAGGAAAGCCTGCTTTCTGAAATGCAGATAGATATAATGCTTGGAGCTCCAGCAGGTATCTTGGACCATGAAGTGACCTTGAAAATGGTGACAAGACACAAGGATCCAGGTGCTGTGATGCAGGCCTATAATCCCAGTGGCTCAGGAGACTGAGGCAGGAGGATCATGAGTTTGAGGCCAGAGGCAGCCTTCTCAGCTTGGTGAGACCCTGCCTCAAAAATAAAAAACAAAACAGGGTAGAGGGGTGCAACTCTATGGTAAAGCACTTGCCAAGCATATGTGAGGCCCTGGGTTCAACTCCCTAGACCTGTAAAAAAAAAAAAAACAGAAAAAGGAAAAGAAAGACACAAGAAGCCTGGGCTTCTGACATGGCATCACATGGCAGCCCTGAACTGGACTACCTCTGGTGGAAGAGGAGGAGGAGGAAGAGGAGGAGGAGGAGGAGGAGGAGGAGGAGGAGGGGGAGGAGGAAGAGGAGGCAGCCTCGGCTTCTCTCTTATTAGTGTAATACTTGCTAAGAATTTGGAGGCAGGGTGATAGTTCAAATATTATGAAGTTGAATCCAATTCCTCCTGACTAATTTTCATTAGCTTGCAGCTGTAGCCCTGTGGGATCCAATCCCATCAGATCTTGGAAGTTAAGCAGGGTAGGGCCTGGTTAGTATCTGGATAGGAGACCGCCTGGGAACACCAGAAGCTGTAGGCTTGGGAGAAGGACCTGGCAACCCCCTCCCAAAAATCAATCTGCCATTGAAAACCCTATGAACAGCAGAGAAGCACTGACAATAGTGTTTCCCCTGTTGTACAGAGGGTGGCTATGAGTCAGATACCAACTCGACGGCACCTAACTACAACAACAACAACAATTTTCATTAATGGGAGCACAACACATTCAAGGGATGAGCATTTCTGCGACCACAGGGTTAGCGAGCACTTTGTGGTGAGCACTACTCTCCACTTCCTATCTGTCCTGGCACTGATTCGCCTCCCCTTTTCTAACCCTCTCTTGGTTCCACTTCTCCTTCAGTGAGGTCATCCACTGTACAGGATGCTCTCAGAGTGCTGAGTTCACTCACAGGTAACAATGATGCTGCCGCACAGGGCAGGAAGTTGCCAGGTCAGAAGTACAGGAACACCTTTATAAATGCACAAAGATGAGAGCGTTTCCAAAAGCAGGGCCCAGGTTTGTCTACAGACTCAGTTCAGCTGGGTGATTCAGCAGTAGCCGCCGAAGAAATCCATGTGTGCACTTGTCCAGTGTGTGCCCACGGAATGCCTTCTCCAGCCAGAGTGCGGTGCCAAGGCCTGCAGGCCAGAGGCAAGGAGGGGCCCCACCCCTGGCAAGCAGAAGCCAGCATCCAAATGAGGAACTAACATATTCACTTAAGTGACCCACAATAATCGGTTCATTCATTCACTTAGCAAATGTTTATTGAGTACCTACTATGTACTAGGAACAGCGCCAAGTGTAGAGAACAGGTAGGGAAGAAATAAGGGAGGGGAATTAGAAACTGAGACTAGGTCTGCCAACAGTCCCCAAGAGGCCAAGCATCCCCTTAAAACTCCCTCACTTAGAAATCCAAGTCTTCCTAACAATGACAGGGATAACAGGGCTTACAAAGAGACCCAGATTTTTAAGCAATTGACCACAGGTAGGCAAGGATCAGTAATATTTGAAAAAAGCCCATGGTTCCTGTGTAGCAGTCCTGGGTGTGAGTCCCGATGCCAGTCCTCCTTCTCTTAAGCCCCAGGTATAATGGACTAGAGGAGACAGGGGGACCTTAGTGGTAGAGCACTTGCTGAATGTGCATGAGGCCCTGGGTTTGATCCCCAGAACTGGGGAAAAAAAAAAAAAAGGCATTGCGATTGTCACCAGGCACACCTGAGACAGAACACTGACTCGGTCACCACACAGTTTATGAAGTTGTGTGACCTTGGCGCTTTGTTTAGCGCTTCTGTCACACGGGAACAATGTGCCACCATACTTACTTGGTACCAGGAGAATAAACTGCTTTCTATCTATGGGAAAAGAAGAACAAGCACAAGGACAGGGAGAGAGAGGGACAAAAGCCTAGGCGCCCCCACCTCAGTGACTCTGCACCCTCCCCGTCTATGAACAGTTTTATCTATTCATTCCTCTGTTAGCTATCTCTTTTTTAAAGTTTTTCTTTTTAAAAAAATTTGTTTTCTTTTTTATTTTAAAAAAAATTTATGAGTCCAGGGCTTCACATATGCTTTACAAGTGCTCTACCGCTGGACTGCACCCCAGCCCATTTTTCACTTTTTACTTTGAGTCAGGGTCTCCATAAGTTGCACAGGCTGCCTCTGGCCTCTAACTTATGATCCTCCTATCTCAGCCTCCTGAGTCACTGGGATGACAGACGTGCACCACCATGCCAGGCCCTGCTTTGCTTTTTAAAAATTATGTTGAAAAAATGCATAACATCCAATACCTTCCCTCTGTGGCCTCTGTCTGTCTCCCCTTATCAAAAGTACAGGGTGGCCTCCATGGCCCCTGATGATTTGCCCCCCTCCAGGAAAAGCCAAAGTGACATCAGAGGGCTATCTGCTCCTCTGTCTGCTTTTATATGTGCAGGGCATTTCACAGTTGATCATCTCAGGACAACCTGAAGGAAAGCACTTTATCAGGGAAGTAAAGCTGAGGTGGGCAGAGCACGCAGCCCCCACCAGGCTGGGACAGGCCATGTAGGGAGCCACAGCCCATAAGAGCATTCAAGGCCTGACTCCCAGCCTCACTCACCACGTGGTGGCCAATCCCATGGCTCTGGCTATGTCAGAAGTCTCGTTAAGTCTGTTTTAAAACTCTCTTTTGACAAGTGAGACCTTTAAAATATGCTTCCTCATTGTGCAAGGGCAAAGTTCAATCCAAACATTTGTCCACAGAAGAAACCAGTCAGGCCCAATGGCCCAGGACCTTCAGAAACTCCATTCACACCCTGCGGCCCCAGAAGGAGGCGCTCTTCAAGACACCCTGTCAGGAGCTCTGCCTAGCAACAGGAATGCAGTGCAAAGAATAAAAACCCACTGTCCCAACACCTGCCAGCTATCTCTACTTTCTATACCTTTAACCTAAAAATTCTAGTTTTCTGAAAGAAAAACTGTTCTTACCCAAAGCTGCTCAGTTTGTTGTTGTTGTTAGGTGCCATTGAGTCAGGCCCAACTCAAAGTGATCCTATGAACAACAGAACAAACCACTCCCCTACACTATGCTAGGTGCATTGTGCATGATCTTCTTTTTGTTTTTCTTTTTTCTTTTTTTTTTTCTTTTTCTTTTTGGTGTTGGGGATAGAACTCATGGCCTCAGAGAGCACAGACTGGCACACTACCAACTGAGCTAAACCCCAGCCTGCACATGAGCTTCTTTATGTTTAAGCCCATTGTTGCAGCCACTGTATCAATCTATCTAGTTGAGTCTTCCTTCTTCTGTTGAAACACCACTCTCCCAAGCATGATGTCCTTCTGCTGGGATTGGTCCCTCCTGACAGCATGTACAAACTAGGTAAGACACAGTGTAGCCATCCTTGCTTCCATGGAGCACTCTGGTTGCACTTCGTCTAGAATGGATCTGTTGGTTCTTTTGGCAGTCCATGGTATATTCAGTATTCATCTTCAGCATCATAATTCAAAAGCACCAATTCCTAGATAGGGTCAAACCAGTATTCAAATTCTGGTCCAAGTGGTGTCAAAGCCTAAAGTCATTAATGTATTGCCAGAGATGGTGGCTGTTTGTGACTGAACCCAGGGCCTTGCACATGCAAATTGTGCACTCTACCACTGAACTGGGCTGGGATTTAGCTCAGTTCGTAGAGCGCTACATTGCAGTCTCTGAGGTCCCAAGTTCAATTCTCAACACCACAAAAATGGGAGAGGGGCCTGGCAATCCACTCCCAAGGCAATCCCGAAACAGTCAGCCATTGAAAACCCTATGAGGGTTGCTATGAGTCAGATACCGACTTGACGGCACCTAACAACAACAACCACCACTGAACTACACCCCAGCCCTGGCCCAGCTTTTCCAGAGGAGTCTTTGAGATCTGTAATTACCACACTTTGCCTTAGGCCACAAAGGCAAACCAGGGTCATGCCAAATAGCCTCATCTTGAAATTGTGTGTGGTTTGGGAAGCTGAGTTAGAATTCAGGAGGATAGGACTACTGAAGACTGCTGGAGGGAGACCAGCCTTGTAGCAGGTGGGCAACAGGTTTTGGGGTATTTTCTTTTGGAGAGGTTTCCCTCCGTGCTGGGGACTAAACCCAGGGCCTTGTGCTTTCTAGGCAAGTATTAGCACCGAGTTACATCCCCAACCTGGCCAACAGATTTTAAAATCTTGTCTGGAAGTTTCTTTGGGCCAGGCCAGGTGAGATTGGTCCCCTCAGTGATTCCCGAGTCCCACTAGAGTCACAGCCACTGGCTTGTCAAGAAGGGAAGTCAGACCCTGAGAGGTTAAGGGGCATCAGGCAAGTCAAGGGAAAACCCACCTCTCAACAACCCCTTGGAAAGAGATTTCCCCAGCTCACTGGGTATTAATAGAATGAATGTGAGACAGTCAAAGGAAATGGTGGGAGCACAGGCATCCTTAGAGGAAAGCAAGATTATTTTGAAGTGGTATTTGAAATTCGAGAATATTGTGGAAGTCCAACAGCCGTGGAGGCGTGAGTATGCAACAGAGCCTCCAACATCTCTAACTGCGCACACTCATGGTAAGTTTGAGACCCATGGTACTGTGTGTGACAGGCACGAGGCAGGATCTGGGAGGCTTTGCACAGCAACAAGTCCTGCTTCTTCTGCTATGGTAACTACATTGAGCACCTCTCATAATTGCAGAAATCAAGTGTGACTTGTATTCATCTTTTGTTATCTGTATATATCGTATCGAGTATTACAGTTTGGGACTGAGATTTAGCTCAGTTGGTAGAGCACTGCTCTGCAGTCTCAGAGGTCCCAAGTTTGATTCCCAGCACCACAAAATTGGGAAAAGGATGTGGCAATCCACTCCCAAAACAATCCCAAAACAGGCAGCTATTGGGTTGCTATGAGTCGGACATGACTCCACGGCACCTAACAACAACAATTACAGTTTTAATACAGTATTCCCCTTAGCATGTGTATAAATTACTTTGGCACCCTTCTGTATTTAACCATTGTCATCATCCTTATCCACCTCAAATTCTAAGGAACCCCAAGGGAACTGGCCAGCAGGGGCTCCAGCCACACAGCTCAGCATTGCCCTCAAGGGGAACTCCTCTTTCCTTTGGGGTTCAGCTCAAACTTCCATGTGGCAAAGGCTTCCTTGGCCACACTAGTGCAAGAGCTTCTACCTTCTTTGGGCCCCAATGGACTGTGTTTGTCTTACCCTGCAGACCACTGGCCCCTGTCAGCAATAGTCTGTTTCCACACTGCTCTCCTATTACACTGAAAAAGGAGCCATTTCTGAACCTTCATGATGGCTGCCTCAATAATGACATAATGCCAGGAGGAAAATTGTTCTCTTCCTACATCTCTGGACAAATCTCCAGTTAACAAGGAAACAGGTATCAGTCACAAGAAGCCAGGTGTGGTAGAGCTCTCCAGTAATCCCAACACTCCACAGGCTAGGCAGGAGAGTCTATGCTAGCTCTTGGGCAGCCTGGTCTACATAGCATGACCCTGTCAGCAAAGAAAAAAAAAAAAAATCCACAACAACAACAACAACAAAACCAGTCACAAGGTCATGAGTCATGAGTCTTCAGTATCTGCCATAAGCTGTCCATCGAAGTAGGAAAGAGGTAAGGATTTTCTATGCACATTTATCTCAGACTTGCACAGGTATGCCACATCATATTTTGTCAGAAATATGAAAGACCCTCTAGTCTGACTCCCACCGGATACTTTAGCCACCATCCAAGAGCACAGCTCCAGGGATGGAGAGTTCACTACCTACCACAACAGCCCATTCCTTACTTTCTTACTACAGGAGGGTTTCTTCCTGTCATGCGCAGCTTCTTGCATAAGTCATGCCCATAAACTGGGAGCCATATAGAATCCATCTCCTTCCTCCTCCCAGGGTAAAACTTTCAAAGCAAAGAACCTGATCCACCTGCCCCTTCCTTCCACCAGAGCAAACCCCAGGTTCTTCTAAAGCCAGCATGTTAGCCTCTCCCCAGCCTGGTTATCTACTTCCATTTCAGTGGCTTCCCTCCCCTTCCTCCCACTCACAATGCTAGGCCCAGAGCACTGGGCAGAACTTCTGGTTGACTCCAACCAGCGTAAAATACAAGTCAGACTTTGACCCCAACCAGCCTAAAATATAAGTTAGCCCCTCGGAACCAGAGGTGCTTAGAGACCATTCACAGAAGTTCAGCAACCCATGCTTCACAGGTAGCAATGTGTAGTTTGATGGGCCATAGATGTGTAATAATTCTGTTCTCAGTAGAACAGAACTACATTTGTTCACAACAATAAACAATATCATCATTGTTGTTATTGTTTTCCCTGGCAGCTATATCACAGGATGAACTCATGTTAGACTGTGGTCTTGGAGTTTTGATATCTTCATCAATGATGTCAATATTAATATTGGAATTCCTCCTAATAAACAAGTTATAAATAAATAAAGGGGAAGAAAAGAATACAGATTGGTTGCTGGTGGGTATAAGGTTTCTTTGGGGGCTGATAAAAATGTTCTGAAATTTGATCATAGTGATGGCTGCAAAACTCAGTGATTATGCTCAAAAAAACACTAAATTGTGCACTTACAAAGGAGGAATCTTATGGGATTTGAATTGTATATCAATAAAGCCACATTTGAAAAAAATCTAAATTTAAGATTTTTTTGTAATTAAAATTTTAAATTTAACTTTTTAATCTCTGAAATGGGCTAGAGTTCAGCTCAGTTGGTAGAGGCTGCTCTGCACATTCTGAGGCCCTGTGTTCAATCTCCAGCTCTGCAAAAATGGAGAAGGACAAGGCAGCCCACTCCCCAAACAATCCTCAAACAGCCATTGAAAACTCTGTGAGGCTTGCTATGAGTTGGATCAGACTCAATGGCACCTAACCACCACAACAACAATTTCTAAAATAAAAATAAAGGAATTGGGTCAACTCTCTCAAACTTTCTCCAGCTCAGGAGACTTCCTTCAATGTCCTTGCTCAACAGAGTTTCAAAACGATCCTAGGAATTAAAGGGTTGATACCACTAGTTAGAAAAAATCATGAGCCCCATGCTGTGGCACATACCTATAATCCCAGCAACTAGAGAGGATAACTCAGGAAGAACTCAGGTTCAAGGCCAGAAGCAGTCTGCACAATTTAATGAGAACCTATCTCAAAAAAAAAAAAAAAAAAAAAAAAAAAAAATTGAAAGGATCTTGTGATGCAGCTCAGTGGCAGAGTGCTTACTCAGCATGTGCAATGCCCTAGATTCAACCCTGAAGAAATGAAAAAATAAAAATAGACAAGCAAAACCCCCCAACATCTTGAAAATAGTTTTCTGGGTGCTTTTAAACTCCTTATCCTGAGAAGTTCATTATTCAACATTCCCCAAAATGGACTCTGTCACAGCTTGCTTTAGTCTTCGATGTGAATTCCCAGGCTAGGAGTTAGGATCACTCTCTAAGCGTCACGTGCCTTGAGTAATCACTTTACTTATTCTTCCCAGAAATAGTTAACGTAGTGGTTCTCAAACTTGAGCTTCATCGGAATCATCAGGAAGGCTTGTTAAAACAGATTTCTTGGCCCCGCCCTCTGAGTTTCTGACTCAGTGGGGTAAGTTGCTTCGGTGCTGGAGAAAGCATACCACATTATGTGAACCACTGCTCTAAGGACTTAGTTTCTTGTTTTACAAATGGGGAAAGTGACATTTAGAAAGGTTCAGTAAATTGCCTAGAATCACATGATGTGGCAGACACTATTATGAGCAGATCAAATATTTTTCTCAGATCTCTTTTGCTGGTCTCCAGAATAGAGACTGGAAATGCTCATAATCCTTTCCCAGTATTTCTTGCAGCCAAGAATGGGTTGGGGTTGGGGTTTAGCTCAGCTAGTAGTGCACTGCTCCGTACTCTCTGAAGGCCTAGGTTCAAACCCCAGCACTGCAAAAATGGGAGGACATGGCCCACTCATAAAGCAATCCTGAAGCAATCAGCCATTGAAAACCATGAGAGTCACTATAAGTTGGATCCGACTGGATGCCACCTAACAACAACAATAAAAACGAAGGAATGGGCAGGCAACATGATTCCAGTCAGCATCCTCTTCTGACTCAGATGCATTCAACATGCTAAGGGATGTGTTCTCTTTTCTCATGAGACCACCACAGTAGAGGTGTTGAGACAAACAAAATGACAGTGGTCCTTAATGATTGGCAGTTGAGCCAAGGATCCCTATACTATTAAAGGACTTATTATTTGTGAAAAATAAACCCCTAGTGGTTTGTGCTACTGTTACTCAATTTTTCTGCTACGCATAGCAGGTATCATCCCTAATGCTACATAAGAGTCACTAACCAGGGCAAGGAATTTATACCTAAGTCTTTCTAACCTTAGACTTATTCTCTCACACCCACGCTCTCTCTCTTTTTCTGCTTTGGGTTTTTGTTGTTATTGTTGTTGTTGTTGTTGTTTTTGAGATAGGGTTTGGCTGTGAGGCCATGGCTGGCTTGGAAGTCACTGTGTAGGCCAGGCTGCCCTTGAACTTGCATTGATCCTCCTGTCTCAGCCTCTAAAGTGCTGGGATTAACAGGCGTGCACCACCACGCCCATCTCAGACTTATTCTTTATGCTCTCCATACTGCCATTGGAAATGGAAGTTTGGACTATGAAGTGCCCAACAGTCCCTAAGTAAATCTCCTTACTTCCCTCTGATTGTGTCCCCTAAAGGAAACTGACTTGAGTAATTAGCCTCAAATCCCAAGCAAAGATATTGGATGTGGTTTGAATCTAACCAATGTCCTGTGAGTGACCAGCGCAAAAATGAGCCTTTAGACAAAACCTCACTGCTCAAAGCATGGTGCACTCAACAGCAGCAGCAGCAGCCCCTGGGAGCCAGTTAGAAATACAGGATTTCCTGTCCAGTCCTTGTCATACTGAATCAAAATTTGCATGCTAACAAGAGAATTAGAATCACCTTGAAATCTAAAAACAACCAAAAAACAACCCTGGGCCACATCCTAGATTTACTGAAGCAAAACATTGGTTGACTAAGAACAAAAACCCACATCACTATATTACATTATTTTTACATTACTTTTCTCAGAGATAATTTTGAGAAACTGAGTAAAGCGATGGTCCTTCTCCCAGAGCACTGCACATATACATATGCACAACATTTTATATCAATTTCAAAGATTCAGAGGTCCACTCAGAGACACAGACCCTGGGAACTCCAGAAAAGGAGACCTCACTACATGTCCGGGCAATTACAGCAATGCACTTAGGATCCTAATGAGAAGAGGCAGCCCAGCTCCTGTTTGCTGGGTGAGCCCAGCTTAGTTCTCACCTGAAGATGGTTTATGTAACCATCTAGAGTCCAAGGTCACAACTCAATTAGCAGCTTCTGCAGCAAGTGCAGCTTTGTGCTCCCTGGGCTTTCCTATCACCCCAGATTACAGAGCTATTCATTTCATTTTCACCAAATTAACCTAATTCACGTGGAGGACCACTTCCTGCTCAACCACTGCCCACAAGGATGCCACAGAGGCAGGTGCCTCATTCAATTAGGAAAAGATTTTGAAAAATACATGCAGAACATACTCTAAAGTAGTCAACAAGCAAGGGCAGAGTATCACTGCTTACTGCAAGCAACTTAGTAGATCTCATCTCCCTCCACCTACATATTTCTACCAGCACACTTGCTTCAGCATTTTATCATGTCATTGATTACTTCTTTTTTCAACAGACCACAAGCTCCTGGAGGCAGAAGAATTCTTCATCACCTCAGTGCCATAAAGTAGGCACTGGAAAGATGATTGGGTGAATCTTGGATACATGAATGAATGAAATGGTAGATGGGTGAATGGAGGGATCGATGAGTCGATAGAAATGGGGGGTGTGTTCTTTAAACATAATATAATGGAAAGAACAGGAAGCTAGAATCTAGAAAATTTAGGTCAAATTCTCCCATGTACTAGACAACTATGTAGTGTCAGTGAAGACATTTAACCTCTTGATAAAATTCTCCTACATAAAATGGGGCCAGTATCCAGACACACTGATGTAAACCTGTAATCTTAGCAACTTGGGAGGCAGAGCCAGGAGGGTTGAGTTTGAGGCCAGAGGCAGCCTTCATAATTTAGTGAAACCCTGTCTCAAAATAAAAAGTAAAAATTGGACTGAGGGTGCGGCCCAGTTGATAGAGCACTCTCAAAGTACACGCAAGACCCTGGGTTCAACCTCTAAGTTAACACTAAAAAAAAAAAAAAAGAAAAAAGTCAATAAATAACTATAAATAAAAATAAAATAAAGTGGGGGTACCAAGAATACAACATCTGAATTCCTAGGGTTATGCTGACAATTAAATTAGAGAACACATGTGAACACATTTGCATAGAAAGTAGCCCTCAGACCAGGACTATGGAAAGAAATGGGTGCTGAGATCTGCCAGAGCTGGACTCCAAGTCTGGCTTCATCAATGTCAGCTATTGGACCTTGGGCAAGTTTCATAAATCCCCTGCCCCTACTTCCTCATTTGGGTAATGTCCCCATACATACACACCCAAGGGGCCCTGAAGGAGGCACTAAGGCGATGGGTCTCTTGGATGCCATACGTAAGTTTGCAGGACTGCAAATAAGAGGTGGTTGAGGGCCAGGCACCATGGCTCATGCCTGTAATCCCAGTGATTTGGGAGGTTGAGGCACAGGGATCTTGAGTTACATACAGCCTGCACAACTTAGTGAGACCCTCTCTCAAAATAAAAAAAGAAAAAGGGACTAAGAGAGGCAGCTCAGTGGTAGGGCACTCAGCTGGCATGCACAGAACCCTGGGTTTGACCCACCAGTACCACAAAGAGGTGGTTGGATAACAAAAATGGTCACTTCAGTCAATCTGATCAGGTTGGGTGGGAAAGCACTATTCCACAGCCAGATCTCTAATCAGAGGTTGGAGGACCCGAGGATGCGAAGGAGAACGCTCACCAGGCAGGCCTCCCGATCTACCAAACACAAAGCTTTTCAAGCCAAATTTCACAATTTTCCACCACATGAGCAAACTTTATTTGCCCTGATGAAGCAATAACTGTGTGCATTTCTTTATATATTTCCCTTTTCCTCTCCTCTCCCCACCCTTCCTCCTTAATTCATTTTCCTTCATCAGAACCCCTGCCTTGGTCTGTCTCCCTCCTTGCGGCTGAGATAGAAAAATTATGCAGGGCTTTGGGGCTGGAGTCCTGAGTTCAGATCCCAGCTTGCATTTCCTGGCTGCAAGAGCTGGGTGGGTCTGTTCACCTCCATAGGCCTCAGTTCCCAATGCACCCTGGATTATCCATTCTGCTGCTGGCAGCAATCAGTATGAGACACCACAGATAATATGGCAGGAACTGGTAAGGCACAGTTTCTCTCTTGCTCTGTGTGTGCCGGGGAATGGAGGAGGGGAGTTGGATGGAGGAGGGGATTTGAGGTTTCCAACTGGAAGAAGCTCAAGTGGATCTGATTCATTTGTTCAGGAATTAGGGGGAAGTGAGAAACTCCCAGATGCAAACCAGTCATGGATTAAAGTCAGGGAAAGCCCTTAACTGCAAACGTCTATAGAAACATCCTGGTATTTTATGAGCCTCTGGCGCCTTCCACCAGAGCTATGAGGCTGATTGGACTGGGAGGGCCAGCAGTGTCCTCATGATGGCCCTGTGTTCTCCATCCCTCTCTGCCTACCTGCCTGTTGGGAGGTAACTAGGAGGCAGCTGCACAGGAAACAGCTTCATTTGTCCATTTACAAATGAAGAAACTGAGGCTCAAGTGAATTCAGCTGGGTGATAGCAGGCCTGCATTTCAAATCCATAGCTGGATGGCTTCATTTCCAGGCCTTTCACCCCCAGAAGCTGCTGGACACTCACCTTCCTGATCTGTAATTTGTCAGCCCTTCTCCACCCAAGTTCCCAATGCCCTGGGCCTGACTTAAAGGGTAAACAGAAAGAACAAGGTGCCAGGTAGCAGAACATACTTACTAATGGGTGATAGGAGACTTTTCTTCTGCACAGTACTGGATCAAGACAGCTGGTCTTCACTTATGTTAGAAATGATTGGACTTTCACAAGTCATCCCGTGGCAGAAGAGGGTACATGAGCAATCCCCACAAGTGCCCCAACTACCCACAAGTCCCAAAGTCCTCCAGCTGTCTATCATAGAGTCTTCAGTCTAGGAAACGCCCTTCACACTGCCATCTTGGGACAAAGAAGAACCTCTAAATTCCCAGTTCCAGAGCCTGGTACAGTGGTACACACTTGTAATTCCAGCACTTGAGAGATTGGGACAAGAGGATCGTGAGTTCAAGGCCAGCCTGGGCTACATAGTGGGACTCTGTCTAAAACAAAAAAAGAAAAAAAAAAAAAAGAAATGGGTCACAGTTCCTTGGGCAAATATGACTTGGGCCTGTAGACCAAAAATCCAATGTTAAATAATGGGAGGGTGGGGAAATAGAAATAATTTATCAGTAGAATGATAGGAAGTTCATGGGTAAAACCAGAACTGCATTTTCTCACCATGCAAAGTAGATGTGTAATTTCCCCCATTTCTCTGTAAATAAGGGACTAGTGCTATCAGGCGAAATAATTTATGACCTAGTACGCTCCATTGTAAATGGCTGCTGTGTTTGCTGGCTGTAAAAACATCTCTGAACACACTGACCTTCAGCAGGTGAGCTTTGGGTTTATAGCACTGAAGAATTGTTTTACTGTTCAGCACAGGCAACCAGTGTGCTGGACACCTGTTGAGAGGAAGAGGTAGGGGATCAAGGCTTCTGGGGTTTCAGGAAAAGGAACGCCAGAGAAGAACAAGGTGCACCTCCTGTGACCCAGCCAGATAAAACAAACCATCAAGTACCTGGTCAGAGCTTGGTCCACAGTGAGCATCCAGGTCCAGAATGAGTTAATTAAACAGGTCTAGGCTAAGAACTGGGGGCTAGGATTTAGCTCAGTTGGTAGAGCACCACTTTGCAGTCTCTGAGGTCCTGAGTTCGATTCCCAGCACCACAAAAATGGGAGAAGGACGTGGCAATCCACTCCTGAGGCAATCCCAAAACAAGCAGCCATTGAAAACCCTATGAGGGTCACTATGAGTCGGATACGACTCGACAGCACCTAACAATAACAACAGGCTAGAGACTGAGGCCTGGAGGGGCAACTTTGTGAAACTGGAAATTCCCAGAAGAGGTCAACAGGATGGAGTCCAAGCAAGCCCAGAGAGGACTCCAAGGTCTGAGCCAGGTAACCTAAATAAGTCAATAAATATGGGGAGGGCTGCTGGCCTCCTTACTGGAACAAGAGAAAGATCAAAGATGGGAACAATACCCACAGGACCAATGTGTATCTCACACAGAGGAAAAGCAAAATGTATTCTCCAAAGTCTTCATCACCCAGAGCTGAGAATCTGCCTTTAATGGCAGCCACCAAATGGTGCCCAGGTGAATTGAGCAGCTGCCAAGAACAGGGCTGGGGTCAATAAACATGTTCTTTCTTCTTCGTGCTTCAGCCTGCTCTGAGAAAGTATCACTCCCATCAGGACCTCAGCATGCAGATTTCAGAGAGGCCCCAAGGCAGAATATATTTTTTCAAAAGACATTCACCAAAATGTTTATGAGGATGAATCTGCCAGGCTTGGTTAGGCATATAGTCTTTGAGTCTCTACCAGAAAGCCTAACAAGCTGACATGTGACAAGACCTCTGGAGTTTTAAACCACATTACCAGGCCTTCACTCTTTGAGAATAGACAGAAGTGTACAGGAAAATAAAGATAACCCGACTGGAAAGCACACTTGGAGGGTTCTGAGCTCTTGAGCCAGTGATGAAATACAAGGGCTGCGTACAGTTTGTTCACATGAAGAGCCTGGAAGACAGCTTGACACTCCATAAGCACCCTAGCCAAATGAGGAAGAGTCAAATGGGTTGGCCTGCAGTTGCCCAATACCCTGGGCCTCTGGGGAGAAATAAAGAGGAAGCAAGCCATTGTGTCCAAACCAAGTGAGAAACCTAGTGATTTACATTCCTGGTGTTTTTAATTCTATGCCTTTGAAGGTCATTTTAATATTTTAATTGAAGAAAAACTTTACAGTTGATGACCTGCCAATTCTTCACACACACAATTATTATTAAAAGCCAAAGCCTGGCCACCTTTTTGTAAATAAACAGGCAGAACAATCTCTGAAAAGACCTGAAGTTGGCAAGGATAAGGTTCCTTCATTCCTGTACCCACTGTCCCTACTATACACATACACATACACACAAACACATAAGACTTGTTCACCACTCTAACCCAGCCCCAGGTTGAGGGATAGTACAGCTGCTCAGTGACTGACAAAGAAATTTGACTGATAAATTAGGATATAGGGCTGGAGAAGTAGCTAAGTGGAAGAGCACTTGCCTAACATGTGCAAGGCCCTAAGCTCGATCTCTATCACAGATGTGTGTGTGTGCATAATTATTATTATATATATATATATATATATATATATATATATATATATATATCCATATATTGTTGTTGTTAGGTGTTGTCAAGTGGGATCCGACTCATTAACAACACTATGTACGATAGAATGAAACTCTACCTGATACTGTGCTATGCCTCGCTCTATTGTTTTTGGACAGAATGATTACATAAAATATATGGCCATCTCCATGCCGTCCACATGCTCACATCTCTAGTTCACCATACTTTGCACATGTGCCTTCCTATCTCATCGTCATTCCCTGACTCTTAACTCATCTGCTTATTCTTAGTGTTTTCAATAGCTAATTGTTTCAGGTCTGGGCTGCCAGGTCCTTCTCCCAAACCTAAGCACCGAGTGTTCTCAGGTTGTCTCCCATCAAAAGACTAACCAGGCTCCACCCTGCTTACCTTCTGAGATTTGCTGAGATCAGATGCCAGGGTGGTATGGCTGTAGGCCTATATCCATATATAAATAGATAGATAGGTGATAGAGAGGGAGAGACAGACAGAGAGATGATAGATATGGATATAGCTATAGATATAGATACAGATATAAATGGGAACTAGAATCAAGACACACAAGGCGGAGAGGGCAAAAGGTACTAAGTGAATGTGTCTTGGAATCGTACCCCCAGAGAGCTAAGTGAGCTAACATTTGCATAACACCGTTCAGGTTATACAGCCCAGCTACATCCCACATCATTTTTTGTTCTTACTATTTCCTAAACCCCCAGGAGGAATGCTATAGAAGAAGAAAATTGGAGCTACTATCTTGTCCAAAGTAGAAAGAGCAGAGCTAGGAACTAAAACTTCTGAAGTGAAAGCTTGTGCTCTGGAGGGTCTGGGCCCATGGGTTTGGGACCCCTAGTGTAAATTTACCCTATTTAAGCCAGTGGCTCCACTATAATCTGAAAAGATGGAAGGCACCAACACCTACCTATTTGTTTCTTTACTCCATACACATTTAATGAGCACCTCTTATGTTCTACACTGTGTTTGAGGAGCTGGAGAAACTGCAGTAAGCAAGATAAACACAGTTCCTATCTTCTCCACATTTATAAAATAGTGGGAGAGACAGAGACACAAAGGGAAAACAAAGAGATGAGCAAGATAATTATAGAATTATGAGGGCTACAAAAGAGACAAAGTAATCGGACAAAAATTAACTGGTAAAGCCCACTTGGCTGCACAGCCAGGCAATCTTCTGAGCAAGGGTCATTCAAGCTAACAGCTAAAGCATAGGAATGATCATCCTTCTGAGAACAATCCAAGCAGAGACAGAAAACATGTGCCAAGTGCTAGAGGCAGATAGCAATGCAGAGGTTCCAGGGTGAGAAAGAAACCGATGTGGCTGGATATAAAGGAAAACTAGATACAGATGCAGATATCTTGTTTTTGCCTGTCCAGCACCCTACCTCCTTCTTCCAGCAACAGAATATCATTTTCCTTTGAATAATTACCCACTCACTATTCTCATTCCCTGAGGCTTGGGTTGTATTGACCTCAAGCCCCAGCACCAGAAATGGGCACATAATCTGTGCTTGGCCATTTGGTCCCCACCTCTTCCTACCCCTCCATCATCCCAATCAACCCATCCACTCCAGCCCACCACCACCCTGGCCACTATGGGGCTCCACCAAGTCAACAAAGAAGACTTCCAGAACCATTAGTGGAGATGTAAGCTATGGACAAGAAGATACTGCGCCTGAGAATAAAGCCAGCCTAGGGCCAAGTACAGATGAGGAAGAGTCACACAGCTCTGGTTTGAGCCCTGGGTTCCAGCTATACCAGGATTTTTTAGCTATGTCAGCCATTAAATGCCTGCTCTCTCGCTCGTTCTCTCTCTCTCTCTCTCTCTCTCTCTCTCTGTATCTCTCTTTTCTTTCTTTCTCTCTTTCTTTCTTGCTGTCTGTCTTTCTGTTTTTCCTTTCTTTGGTTTCCTTCCTTTCCTTGTTTCTCTTTCTTTTATTCCTTTCTTTCTTTCTTCTTTCTTTTTTGTTCTATTTTTTTCTCATCCAAGATGGAGATGGTATTTCTATAACTTAGAATTCATACATGACCCATACAGTTGTGCTAGTTGCTGAGTGGCTAACTGGCCAGAGAGGAACAAAAGTGGAAACAGAGAAGCCTATCAGGAGGCTCCCACAGGAGACAGGCCAGAAGATCCAGATGTTTGGAGAGAATGATTACATAAAATATATAGTCATCTCCATGCTGTCCACTTGCCCACATCTCTAGTTCACTATACTTTGCACATGTGCCTTACTGGCTCATTGTCATTCCCTGACTCTTAGCTCATAAAACTCTTTCTCCAGGTGGCTTCCAGGAAATCTTTTCAGGTGGACTCACAAATATTTTCTACCTCATCTCCTTGTTTATCTTTTCATAGCAATATCATAGTCCATAAGCTTTATTTATTTGTTTGTTTATTCACTTGCTCTCTTCCAGAGGAATATAAGCTTGAGAAGGCCAGGGGTTCTGTCTGTTTCCTTTATAGTTGTGTCCCCAGATCCTGAACACAGCTGGAACAAATGGGTGCTCAATAAATACATTGTGCCCCACCTCCTGCCAATTTTTTGCAAAGAGACAACCCAGAAGAAGTTTTTTTAAATAATACTATGTTGTTGTTAGGTGCCATCTAGTTGTGTCTGACTCATAGCAACCCTCATAGGGTTTTCAATGGCTGATTGTTTTGGGATTGCCTTGGGAGTAGATTTCCATGTCCTTCTCCCATTTTTGCAGTGCTGGAAATCAAACTTGGGACCTCAGAGACTGCAGAGCAGCACTCTACCAACTGAGCTAAATCCCAGCCCAATAATACTATAGGCAACAATAATGTACTATATTTTGTTAGGTGATATTGAGTCAGGTCCAATTCACAGTGACACTCATAAGGTTTCCAATGTACTATATGTTTCAAATAAAAGAATGTTTTCACCATAATATAGTGATAATAAATCTGGGCATAGTGGCCCATGTCTGTAATGCTAGCACTTATGAGTCTGAGGCAGGAGGACAACGACTTCAAGGCCAGCCTGAACTACATAGTGAGTTCCTGGTTGGCCTGAGTCACATAGCAAGACCTTGTCTCAAGAAACAACAGAAACACATGGTACCCCCTAAATATGGACAATTTTTAAATTTATTTATTTATTTATTTATTTATTTATTTATTTATTTATTTATTTTCAGTACTGGAGGTTGAGCCCAGAGCCTTGCATGTGATAAGCAAGTGCTCTACCATTGAGCTGTACCTCTGTTCAGTTTTGTTATTTTTTGAGACAGAATCTCACTAAATTGTGCGTGTTGCCTCTGGCCTCAAACTTGAGATCCTTTTACCTCAGCCTTTCTAGTTACTGGGTTTACAGACATATGCCATGGCACCCACTCGGTATAGTATTTATGTATTAGTTAATAGCAAAATAATAGTAATAATGTAGACACAGATAGTCACTGCAAGCTAAAATGTCCAAATACAGGAGTCTTTTAAGTGAATAGATAATGATAGTACTATAGTTTGAGAAAACTATAATTATGAAGTTTTGGAAAAATATCCCAAAATAATGTCATGATAAAAGAAGAATAAAGTCAGGCATAGTGTCACACACCTGTAATCTCAGCACTCAGAAGACTGAAGTAGGAGGATCCACACAACTTTAAGGGCAGCTTGGTCTACATAGAGACTTCTGGATGAGACCCTGACTCAAAATAACAAAATAAAATATAAAATATTGTATTAATTGTACTAGTATTTGAAAATAAATATATACCTATAATCAAAATCTAAACATACATGGACAACTACAAAAAAGGAGGTACAAAAATAAACAAGTAATATGAAAAGCATATAAATCCAGGTTTTTTAATATTGTTGTTGGATGCCATTGAGTCAGGTCCAACTCAAAATGACCCTATGTACAACAGAACAAAACACTACGTGGCATTGTGCAATGCCTGGGACTATGTCTGATAGTTTTTTTCTGCTATTTATAGAGTTTTCAGTGGCTAATTGTTTTGGGAGTGGGCTACCAGGTCCTTTTCCCAAGTCAACAGCACCTAGTATTCCCAGGAAGTCTCCTATCCAAGTACAAACCAGGCCAATCCTGCTTAGCTTCCAAGATCAGATGAGATTGGGAACTAGGGTGGTATGGTGTATACATTTTTAATAGTGTTTTTCATTTCCTTATGAGTTGATATAACACTTAGTAGGTAACATAGAAGTGTACAAAATGCAGATTCAGAATAAAATGCTGTAGAATGCTTGAGCTGAAGGAGTCATGCCAATCTCATAGAGCTGTTGCAAAGTTTAAGTGGGTTCCTGGATCTAGAAGTTCCTACCTGAGGTCTGGTATAAAAGTTTGATCCATATACATAAACAAAGATGAGAACCACAAT
This sequence comes from Pedetes capensis, assembly GCA_007922755.1. NCBI lineage: Eukaryota > Metazoa > Chordata > Mammalia > Rodentia > Pedetidae > Pedetes > Pedetes capensis. The sequence goes on from VMDO01007379.1 coordinate 20,849, forward strand.
AAAATCACAAAGCTGATACACATTGGATGCTAAGGATAAGAGAATGGGCACCACCACTACCTGTACGATCTTGGGGAAATACTTAGACTCCAACCCTCAGTTTCCCCATAGATAAAAGAAAATGCCAATAATATAATCCTTACTTTCATGGTTCTTTTCTTTTTCTTTTTCTTTTTTTTTTTTTATTTATTTTTTCCCATCATTGGTAAATGTTGGTGAGGTACAGAGTAATACAGCATTGGCTTTTTCAATTATACAACTATTACATGACTTTTGGTTACACTCCTCAACTTCCAAGGTTTATGGAACCTTTTGACTAATATATAGTAAAACTCATATGCACATTTGGGTTATATTGCCCTATTTTTCCCATGTACTCACGAAGTTGCATCATTTACATTGAGATTATTCTTTCCCCCTTTTCCTCTCTACATTCTTTCTCTTCCCCATCCCACCTTCTTCAATCTTTGCTTCCCTTTGTTAGTTCCCTCCCTCCTTCTTTCTATTCTTTATATTATCCTTATTTGCTAAGTTTAACTGTGTAATTTTATCAATTTATGGATTTATCAATTTATGGATAGGATTTTTTCTTCCTTTAAGTAAGGTTCAGCTCCTACATATGAGTGAGAACATATGGTATTTCTCTTTTGGATCTTGTATTTGTTCACTTAAGATGATATTCTCCAGTTCCATCCATTTTGCTGCAAATGATATTATTTCATTTTTTATTGCTGAGTAATATTCCATTATGTGCATGTATCATAATTTTTTATCCATTCTTCTGTTGATGGGCATCTTGGTTGGCTCCACATCCTTGCTATTGTAAAGAATGCTGCATTGAATATGGAGATGCAGATGTCTCTGTAACATGAGGACTTGTCTCCCTTTGGGCATATTCCCAATAGTGATATAGCTGGGTCATATGGCAGTTCTACTTTTTGGTTTTTAAGGCATCTCCATATTGATTTCCAAAGCGATTGAACCAATTTACAGTCCCACCAACAGTGTAAGAGGGTTCCTTTTTCTCCACATCCTTGCCAGCATTTGTTATTATTTGTTTTGTTCATCTTGGCCATTCTTAATGGAGTTAGGTAGAATCTCAGAGTTTTTTTGATTTGCATTTCTCTAATGGCTAGAGATATTGAGCATTTTCTCATGTACTTCTTAGCCTTACAAACTTCTTCATCTGAGAACTGTCTGTTCATTTCCTTTGCCCACATGTGAGTTGGGTTACTTGTTGTCTCAGGATTTGCTTTCTTGTATTCTTTGTAATTCTAAAAATCAATCCTCTGTTGAATGTATAGAATGTGTATCTTTTCTCTCATTCATTGGGCTCTTCCTTAACTCTGTTGATTGTTTCCTTTGCTGTGCAGAAATTTTTTAATTTCATGTAATCCCATTTGTCAATTCTTGGTGTGATTTCCTGAGAAATTGGAGTCTTGTTAAGGAAATTCTTTCTTATGCCTATGTGTTAGAGTGTGTTTCCTATCTTTTCTTCTGGTGGTTTTAAGGTTTCTGGTTTTATGTTGAGGTCTTTTATCCATTTCAGGTTGACTCTCATGCAAGTTGAGAGGTATGAATCTGTTTTCATTTTTCTGCAGATGAATATCCAAGTTACCTAACACCATTTGTTGAAGAGGCTATCTTTTCTCTATTTTGCTTCCTTAGCCTCTTTGTGAAAGGTCAGGTGGGTATAGTTGCATGGGTGTATCTCTGAGTCTTCAATTCTGTTCCATTGGTCTTCAGGTCTATTTTTGTGTTGATGCTAGGTTGTTTTTGCTACTATAGCCATAGTATAGTTTAAAGTTAGGAATTGTGATCCTACCTGCACTGGTTTTGCAACTTAAGATTGTTTTGGCTATACATGGTCTTTTGTGTTTCCATATGAATATTTGGATTGTTTCTTCTGTTTCTGCAAAATCTGTCATTGGGATTTTAATGAGAATTGCATTAAATCTATAAATTTCTTTTAGTAGTATAACCATTTTTAAATATTGATTCTCCCAATCCATGAGCAGAAGAGGTCTTCCCACCTTCTAGCATCCTCTGTGATTTCTTTCTTTAATGTTTTGAAGTTTTCCTTGTAGAGACCTATAGGGTCTTTGGTTAGATTGATTCATAAGTATTTAAGCTTTTGGTCACTATCATGAAAGAGATTATTGCCTTAATTTCCTTCTCATCCTACTCACAATTGGTGTAAAGGAAGGCCACTGATTTTTTTTTCCCCCTGTGGTACTGAGGGTTGAGCCCAGGGCAACATGCTTGCATGCTTTGAAAGTGCTGTACTACTGAGCTGCACCACCAGCCCCATTTTTTTTTTTTTTTTACTTTTTTTGAGACAGGGTCTCACTAAATTACACAGATTGCCTCTAGTCTCGAACTTGCAATCCTCCTGACTCCACCTCCCGAGTTGCTGAGATTATCAGCGTATGCCAGTGTGCCTGGCTATAGGCTACTGATTTTTTAGTGTTAATTTTGTATTCTCTACTTCCATAGTTCTTATAAAGCTATCTTGACTGTATTAAGCACTCACAAAACATCACCACTGTCATCATCACCATCATTAAGCTGTAAGAGTTGAGAGGAATACAAACTTCAATAAAGCCTTATATTATGCTGTTCCTTGATCTGATTGGTGCCGACTAGGCCTTTATTGTTCTTACTGAGTGTAGGCAAAAGGGCTTTAATGGACAAAGAAGGGTAGAAAGAAATGAATCACTGGGTCCTTCAATAGGGGGAATTTTTTTATTATTCCTATGCAACATCAAAAAGTTACTTAATAGATGTAAGATGGTTTGCAACCACTAATTGGCTATTCAGGAGTGCTGTGTTGGAGAAGCTAAGTCCTCTTCATTCTCTTCTGAAGACCTGCTGTGTGCTTGGGACTCTGGATGGACAACAGATCAGATGCCATCTGTGCCCACAAGGAGCTCTCTTTCAAATTAAAGAAGAGTAAGAAACAACTGAAGAAGCAAGGGGACTTTATACAGCATTGTCAGGCAGCAAACAGAATTGGACAGCTGATGATTCATCCCCTCAATAATGTTTACATCTGTCTATTGCTTTTCATCCCTTCACCCCTAATACTACAAAGTACCCTGTAGGTATCCTCTTCTAGTTAGAGGAACAGTTTGCAGTCAAACTGTGTATATTTAAATTCTAGCTCCACTCTCTCCTAGCTATGTAACCTTGGGCAAGCTACTTAAATTCCTTGAGGCTGAGTTTTCTGGTGAGGTTATTATGAGGATTAAATGAGATATTGGGATAGTCCTTACCACAAGGCCTGGAACACAGTATGTATTTTTTAAAAGGCAACCACAGCATGTGGTGGTGCATGCCTGTAATCCCAGCACTCAGGAGGATTATAAATTCCAGGAGGATCTTGAGTTCAAGGCCAGACTGGGCTACATAGTGAGTTCCAGGCTAGCCTGGGATACATAGTAAGACCTTGACTCAAAAAAAATAAAATAAAATAAAATAAAATAAAATAAAAAGAAAGAAAGAAAAAAAACACAGAGAAAAACTGGCAACAATTAGTATTATTATAAGGAGTAGAGAGGGGATACCAGTGGCCAGTTAAGAAGTTATAAAATATAAAAGAACAAAAGAAATAGAAGAGAGGAAATGTGACCATATGCATCCCCAGCTATAAAACTCTACAATTGGGCTAGGTAGACCTCAGGGGTAGCATGCATGGTTAGCCTATGCAAGGCCCTGTGTTCAATCTCCAGCATACCACACACACACACACACACACACACACACACACACACACACACACACACACACGTACACACACACGCGCACACACACAAAACCCTCCCCAATTAATATCTTTCACCTACAGGATGAAGTTCATGCTCTAGACATGCCGTGCAAGGCTGCCATGGCCTAGCCTCAGCCTCTTGCAGCCTCCCTCTAGCTGCCTTTACCACCTATGCACTGTTGGGCACTGTTTGTACCCCTCCCCTCCCAGAATTCATAGGTGGAAATCCTAAACCCCAAGATGATGGTGTTAGGAGGTAGGGCCTGTGACTGGTAATCAACATCCTTATAAATAAGACCCCCAAGAACTTTCTTGCCCCTTCCACTATCTTGGGTTACAGCAAGAAGGCATTATCAAGGAACCAGAAGATAGGCTCTCATCAAAACCCTCATTTACCAGTCTGCAAGACACAAATTCCTACTATTTGTAACCCACTCAGTTCATGGTGTTGTGTTAGAGCAGTCCAAACTATGAAAGTGTCCTTGTAAAAGGTACTCCAAGAGCACTATCTTGTCTCTCTTCCATGTGAGGACACAAGGGAAAGTTGGCATTCTACAACCAGGAGGCAAGCTTTCACCAGGACCTGACCATGCTGGCACACTGACCTAGGATTCCCAGCCTCTAGAATGGTGAGAAATAAATGATTATTGTTAATAAGCCCCCCAGCACACAGCACTTTCTCATCGCAGCCTCAATTAAGACAGACCCTCGGCTTTGGTACACTGCACTCCTGGCTTCCCCTAAATCATCATGATTTCCCATGGCCAGGCCATGAGCTCTGTCTCTGGCGTCCTCAGTCCCTGTGTGTCTCATTATGGCACTCTCGGACACTGAGTTTTCAGGGTATGTCAATCTGTCAGTCCCACGAGGACTAGTGTCTGATTCATTTCCTTGTTCCTTAGACGTCTCCTTGGGCCCAGCTCAATAAACATGTGTTGGATTGAATGGAAACATAATAAACTGTTCATTATGTGGTAGAAACAAAACTGGTGAGATGGACAAAGAAAAGAAAGAGCAATTGTCAAGGCCTACCACATGGGCTCCACACTTTCCTAGAGCCCTGACTTCTTGCCACTCATCTCAGCTCTACATGCAGGGTGAAGCAAGCCTCCTGCCTCACACCCCACAGTGCCCCTGAAGTGAGAATATACTCACCTCATGTCATCCCTGTCCCTACTGGCTTCTCTCATCTGAGCCTGAAAGAAGGGGAATAAACAAGCACATCTACACATCTCCAAAATCTCTGTCCCCCATCCCCCAAAACTCTTGTCTCTCCCTCTTGGTTCAATCACTCCTCTGAGTCTTGATACATAGGAATGATTTTTTAAAAAAGAAAAAAGAACAGATCCTCATCAGGACTCTCCTCTGAGAAACAAGAACACCAGATAGATGGAAATGAAGACACACATCCTGAGACACTCAGTTATCACCGTGATGCTAGTCACTAGTGTGTTACATAAAAACAGATTTATTCCCCTATGTCACATCTTTATTCTCCCCCTAGAGATCAGAAACTTGGAGTCTCCTGAGTCAAATTCTTTGGTGCAGGATAAGATCTCCCTGTCTACCTGCAAAGACATTGTCCTAAAGATCAGACTTACTTGTTCTCTTCCACAATGCTGTGGATGAGATAACAGAAGAACATTGGGACATGCCCAGAAGTAACAAGACTTAACCACCATGGTCACCATGATTGGATCGTGAAGCTAATGGAATCCCATTTGGGGACCAACAATCACTGTTACTGAAGTAGGAAATTTATTGCCTCCAACACAGCAACTATTGGGGTTTCAGGTAAATTACAGAAGGGGAACACGCACATACACACACACGTGCACACACACACACACACATACACACATACACATTCCTACACATACATATCCATTATCATAGGTCCCCATTTTATCTTATTATTATCATTTTCAGACAGTCTCACTATGTAGCACAGGCTGGCCTCGAACTTGTGATCCTCTTGCTTTAGCCTTCCAAATACTGTGATTACAGGTGTGCACAAGCATATGTGGCTTTTATGATCTTGTTTTTAAGTCTCCATTTTAATTATCCAAATGAATCTCCCTGACCATACAATGCAGGTGAAGATCATAGTACATATCCTAGACTTCTCCCAAACTTTTGATGAGATTCAAAGTGCTCATGGCTCATGTCATTAAGCTACAAGAATTTCCCCTAACATCTATGATATCTGTTTAAGGGAGTATTTCAACCCAGTATAAACAAGTGCATGTCCTTCCCTGCAGGAAGAAAACAGAATCTATGCTCAGGGATCCCCAAATATCACTCTGCCTTCAGTGTTGTAGGGTACCAGAAAACTCATTTCTTTACATTTTATTTGAGGTTTTGGACACAGAATGCTAACACAAAGGTTACACCTTTATTTTCTTCAATACATATAACATGAAAGCCCGCGGCAGAGCAACTTCAGGGTTGATTTGACCACTTCATCCAGGACCCAGGCTTTTTTCATACCTTAGGATATTGCCTTTGTTCCAGGACCGACTCTCCTCATGGTCATAGCAGGCTGCCACAGTTCCAGGCATTGTATCTAGACCAAAAACCATCAAGAAGCAAAGAGAGGCCAGGTGCAGTGGCGCACGCCTGTAATCAGCGGCTTGGGAGGCAGAGGCAGGATGATTGCAAGTTTGAGACCACAGGCAGTCTGCATAACTTAGGGAGACCCTGTCTCAAAACGTAAAAAAAAATAGGGCTGGGTGTATAGCTCAGTGGTCCAACACTTGCAAAGCATGCAGGCGCAAGACCCTGGGTTCAACCCCCAGTATCTCAAAAAACTTCTAGTTTTCTCTTATGAAGAGTTGAAGAAACCTTTTCCAGATGCTTCTTATTAGCTCCCCCTTTACATATTAGGCAACACATTATTGATAAGAGAAAGTGAGATTATCATGATGGATTAAACTAATTAGGATTCACTCCTGACCTGGCGGCAAAGACTACCTCCATGACAAAGCTAGGATACTGACGGCAGGAAGAATAAAGGAGGTGGAAGGCAAACAACCACCCTGCCATCTGCCCAAAAGAGCCCAAGACCCCATCAACAGGGACCTGTCAGGGCTCTAAGGCTCTTCGGAGTCCAGAGGTCTCTTCAGGCAGAAGGGATACTAACAAGAAAAGCTAGCCAGGTTCACTCCTGGAATCCCAGTATTCAGGAGGCTGAGGCAGGAGGATTAAGAGTTCAAGGCCAGCCTGGGCTACACAGGCAGAATCCATCTCAAAAAAGAGACAGAGAAAGAGAAAGAGGGAGAGGATGAGAGGAAAAGAGAGGGAGGGAGAGACGGGCAGGCTTCAGTGCCTGTGTCATTCATTGTTTCTGCAAATATCTCTTCTCCAGGCCTCAGCAAAGCATGTAGGGGATGAGCTAACAACATGCTGATTTATGACACTGCAGCCACTGTTCCTTATTTGCCTGCCTATGCCAATTCCTGAGGCTTCCAAATTGCAGAGGAAACAATAGAGGGGAAAATGTAGTCGGATGCAAGAGCAAAGGGAGCTACTTTATTGAGAGCCCACTCGACACAGGACATTCTTTTACATATTAGATCATTTAATTCTCACAATAACTATTCACCAGGTATTGTTGACATCCTATAATAAATGAGGAAACTGAGGCATGATTAAACAGTATGCCCAAGATCTCATGGCTAGAAAGTGGCAGGGCTAAGACTCAAGCACAAGACTGCTTGACTTTAAAACCTGCGGCCTTGAGCCAGACACAGTGGCACATGCCTGTAATCTCAGTGACTTGGGAGACAGAAGCAAGAAGGTTGCAAGTTTGAGGTCAGAGGCAGCCTGTGTAACTTAATGAGATTCTGTTTCAAGGTAAAAATATTAAGAAAAGGCCAGAGGTGCAGCCCAGTGGTAGAGTGTTGCAAAGTGCACACAAGGCCCTGGGTTCAATCCTTCAGAACCACAGATAAATAAATAAAACCTACAGCCTTTGCATGTGGACATGTTACATTCCGGGGCCGAAGAGAGCCAAGTCACAAGCATGAGAGAGGAACACACCACAAAGCACTGTCAGTGTGAGAATATAACCAGAAAAGCCAAAGAAAGAGTTAAAACTATTCCAGAAACATAAGATCAGTACCACAAACATAGAACATATACCCGTTACATACCCAGCAACCCCCAACTGTGATCTGATTTCATACGACTCCTAAAGCAATGCTACTCCAAGTATGATCCACAGGCTGCTGCTGCTCATAACACTCATTTCCAGCCCACATATAAGTATAGAAATGAGCCAGGTGCAGTGGTGTCTGCCTGTGATGGCAGCACTGGGGAGGCTGCTGCAGGAGGACCCCAAGTTCAGTGTCAACCTAGGCTACATAGTGACCCACTGTCTCAAAAAAAAAAAAAATGAATGAAGGAGAGAGAGGAGAGAAGAACAACTAGAAGAAGAAAGAGGAGGAGGGGGAGGAGGAGGGGGTGGAAAAGGAGGAGGAAAGAGAAAAGTAAATAAGAAAGAAATACCACAGACATGAATATGAGCAGCTAGAAAACTTTCTGATGTGTTAGCAGTACTGTGACACTCACAAGTGAGGTTAACAAATTTGTCTGATGGAACAAGGTCAAGACCAGTTTGGGTGTTATTGAACTCAGAATGCATACAACACAACATGTATATTAGTATCAGTCTATGATAGAAAAATTAAAAATTCAGACAAATACATTTCAAAAAAAACTAGTGTTTCCCCACAGAAAGTTGGGAAAAACTCCACCCTGGAGGTGGGTAGATATAATTATTCCATTTTACACGTAAAAATAATGAGATGCAAACACAGTGAGTCATTTGTCCAAGGTCAGCATCATTGGGAAGAAACTGAACAGGAAAGCATTCTAGTTCAATGACAGATGAGGAGAACTATGAAATCTCTCAGCAACTGATAAGAGAAAGAGCATTGGCAGCAGGGGGCTGTATAAAGGTAGAGGCTTATTATAGAAAAAGAAAAAGGAAAGGAAAAAGCATTTCTCCAGGCTTTGTGGTTGCCAAAAGTACAGCTGAGATAAGACACTTCTGATGAGAATTATCTTTAAAGAGAGGGCAGGAATCAAGGGGAAATGGATGGACTTATTCCTGATAAAGGCCAGTCCTGTGCATCTGGATTCACTAGTTGTTATTAGTAAGACTGACTTATTACTGCACTTTCCCTCCCACCAATCACAAAGGACTCTTTAAGCCTTACCAGTCTAGCTCTATCAGCCCCATCACTGACACTACATCCAGCCACACTGAGTCTCCACACTCCTCACAGCTGATGTTGCCCTTTCTAGAATATTCTAGGAGGCCCTTCTTCCTATTACCCAACAAGAAATTCCCTGCTTTGCCTGCAAACATTTTTGGAATAGAGAATCATTATAGACAAGATTCTGGGTTTCAAGAACCAATACTCATTTGAGCTCATTTTTGAAAGGAGTGAGTATAGTGGGGCTGTTCATTATCTCCTACATAGACACACCAAGACAGGAAAGGACGGAGAGGCTACAATGGGAACTGGAAAGCAGTTTCTACCCTCAGCAGCTTGTACTTTCTCTCCACACACACACACACACACACACACACACACACCCTTCTCCATCTCTCATGACATCTCAACTTCTTCTTATCTGCATCAATTTCCTTTTTCCCTGTGTGTTTCCTTTAACCCATTGCCTTAATGTTTCTCCACCTTCACTTGCACACAATCATTGCAGCTTCCCAACCTCAATTCTACCTGGAAACTGCAAATGTGTCACCAGCGCCCACTAGATCCACCCCTCTATGCCCAAGTCTAACTCCCAGAAGAATGAATCTGATTGGATGAGCTCATCTTTACAAGCCACACTTCTAATTAGTGGTCCCCAGGCTACCTAAGAATCAGCTCTTTCTGGGGTCCAAGGTCAATCTCTCATCTCAAGAACTATTGCCAGGAAAGGCTGAGTATGTGATAATGGAGAATGTCTGCATAAATGCAGGAGACTGGAAGCAGATGGGCCAGCACCACTAACACAGTAGGCCCAGGAATTAATGTGAAATAAAGAAACTCATATTTAAATTTTAGTTCTCAACTCCAGCAATACCTTTTCTGAGAGGTCCTCCATGATTTATCCAGGTTGGTCTTTATTCTTTGTAGTCTTATAGCATAAGGTGCATCCCTCTAAAGGAACTCCAGTCATATTATGTGGAAACTGTGTGCTTCCTGCTCTGCCTTCCTCGCTAGACTAGGAAGACTCGCAGGACTCCACAGTCCCCTTTGTACACAGTGTGTTGCTTGGAGCCTGGAGCTGGGCACAGAAGGAGCTCAATAAAGCAGCCTGGAGTGAACAACTGGATGAACAACTGAGTGAATCAGCTCCTGAATGAGAGGTTGAAGAGTGAATTGTGCTGTGTCTACTCTAGAGTAACTAAGAAGACCATCCAGGTCAGGGTAGCAGAAAGGAGGTATCATTAAGGTGGAGAAGGATTCTATAGGAAAAGTAAAAAGAAAGAAAATTGGCCCCCAAAGGAAAAGACAAAGAAGCCATTGAATCACTGGCAGCATGGCAGCATCTTTCACTTCCAAATGTTCCCTCTTCCTTCTCCTTCTCCTCCTTCTTTTTCTCCTTCTTCTTCTCTTTCTTCTCCTTCCTCCTCCTCCTCCTTTTCCTCCTCCTCCTCTTTTCTTCTTCCTCCTCCTCCTTCTCCTCCTTCCCCTCCCCCTCCCTCTCCCCCCTTCCTTCGTCTTCTTCTTCCTTCTTCTTTTTTAAGGCAGTACTTGGGTGTTGGACCCACAGGCCCTTTTATACCTGCCCCAGGTGCTCTGCTGGGCACTTATCATCTGTTTTCTCATCTTTATTCTTTCAGCTGTACCACAAAGCAGCTGTGACTATCTCCACTTTATAGATTGGGAAGCCAAATTTAAGCTTTACAATTACATCTCCACCTGCCATATCAGAGAATACAAAAAACCTAAAGAAACATGTGGAAGCAGGAACAAAAGGCCCATGCACTCTGGTTGCAGGGGACAGTTTCAGAACCAGCCAGACCACATCAGGCAGACCCTCACGGCAGAAGAGAGTATGCACAGAGACTTTCACCCAGGCCAACTCTATCTTTACTAAACTGTCCTTCACCCTGGGGTCTAGCGCTTGAGGCAGCAGGATGTGGCTGGCCAGTTGGCAGCAGGAGGCTTGTGCAGGCCAATAACAACATTATGGTGTTAATCATTAAGATGCTGTGTCTGTTTCTGTCTGGGAACAAGGCATTTCGATCTTTGTTCTCCCTCTATAAAGATGAAAGGTAAGGTACTACTCAAAGTGGTGAGTTGCAGCGAAGAGAATGGCATGCCTGTAGCTGGAAAGGCTTTGGCTGACTACTCACCAGCAGTCTCTGTAGGATCTCTGGAGGGTAAAGCTGAAGTATGTACAGATGGAAGAGAAGGAAGGGCAGCTCAGCTCCTCCTAGGAGGCCACACTATGCCCTGTGTAGCTGGCTAGCAAGGGAGTTAAAAAGCAAGCTGCAGATATATACCCAAGAGAAAAGAAAACATAGACACATGCAAAAATTCAAACACAAATGTTCGTAGCAGCATTACTCACAATAGGCAAAAGCTAGAAACAACCCAAATGCCCGTGGGCATATGATATGACTCCATTACTGTGAAATGTCTAGGATAAGCAAATCCATAGAAACAGATGGTAGAATAAGGTTGCCAGGGACTGAAGGAAAAGGAAATAGGGAGTTCACTGCTAATATACAGGGTTTCCTCTTGGGGTGATAAAAACATGCAACTCTGTGAATATACTAAAAACCATTGGATTTTACACTTTAAATAGAATTGTGTGATTTCTGAATTATGTATTTAATAAAGCTCTTTTAGTATTTCATGTCTGGACTTTGGGTCAGAAACTTGACTCTCCTTTTTTTATTGGGACAATGTTTGATATTGTTGTTAGGTGCCATCAAGTTGAGTCTAACCCATAGAGACCCCATGTACAACAGAATGAAACACTCCCCAACACTGTGCCATGCTTGGCACTTTGTCAGTGTTTCTTTGCTATTCATGGGATTTTCGATGGCTAGTTGTTTCAGGATTGTTTGGGGAGTGGGACGCTAGGTCCTTCTCCCATTTTTACAGCACTGGGAATTGAACCCAGGGCCTCAGAGAGCAAGAGCAGCACTCTACCAACTGAGCTAAATCCCAGCCCTCAGAAAACATTAGGCACCTATCATGTGCTGAACATTATTTAGGTGCTGGGTCCATTATGCTGAACAGAACAGATAATGCCTTACTGTCTTGGCACTCATGTTCTCTTGGAGAAATCTGTCTCCCCCACAAAATTTTTTTGTTTGCTCTTTTTTTTTTTTTTTTTTTTTTTTTTGAGAAAGTTTCACTGTATGGTCCAGGCAGGCCTTGAATTTGTGATTCTCCTGCCTCTGCCTCTCCCATGTACTGGGATTATAGGCATGTGCCACCATGCCCATAAAAAAAAAAAAAGTTCAAAGTAAAAAAATGATTCCAAGTGTGATGGGATGTGGAAGCAAATGTAGAACTTAAGAAAAGAATCCTTTAGAATAGAGCTTCGTGACCAGATTGGGAGAAACATCATGCAAAGATACAAGCATGTGCAAAGGCCATGAGGCAGAAAAGATCTTGATGTGTTCAAGGCACTGAAATAAAGCCTTGGGGCTTTGCTTTCCCTGCCACTTTTTTGTGTGTGGCCTTAGACAAGTCCCAAAGCTCTCTGAGCCATGATACACCTTCACAGGCCGACTAACAGGACTGATTCAATCATGGAAGCCCCCGGCTCTGTGCTGGGCATAGATTGTTGTTGTTGTTAGGTACAGAAGAGTCAGATCCAACTCGTAGTGACCCTATGTACAACATACAAAACACTACTACACACTGTGTCATGCCCTGCCCTATTGCCAGTGCTTCTCTACTATTCATAGGGCTTTCAATGGCTGATTGTTCCAGGAGTGGGCTACTGGGTCCTTCCCCCAAGTCTACAGCACCCAGTATTCCCAGGCAGTCTCCCATCCAAGGATTAACCAGGCCTGACCCTGCTTAGCTTCCAAGATCTTCTGGGTGGTTTGGCTATGGATATGGACATAAATTAAGCACCCAAGTATTGCTTCCCTCCCTCTTCATCCCCCTTTGACATGCTGGCTAGAGTCTATTCCACCAGCCTGGATTGCATACTCTTCCTTTCTATCTCTTTAGAAGGCCAGATATTCCCTACACGAGTCTACAAAACCAGCAAATACATCCACTCAATTTTCTTGTCAATGATATGAGCAGATGCATCTCCTTGAACATCTGCACCACATGGAGCCATATGAATTAACCCGAAATGGTTTGTGAACTACTCTCCTTGAATAAATGTGAGTCATTTCGTCCTTGTTAGGTCCTTATTGACCAGTATGTCCACAGGAGCTGCCACTGCTATCCATCTCCAAAGGCCACCTTTCAGCAGGCACCAAACCATGTCTGGAACTAATCTGGATGGGAAGCTCAGCTAAAGAAAACACAGTGCCATTGATAAGAGCAGAAGCTTCAAACCCAAATGCATCTGATTCCAGGAAGACTTACTGTGCTTCTTCCTGGCCAAGCGTGGTAGGTGTGGGACTTCCCCCTCTGGTCATTTTTTTCTGGCAGCATCCACCTTCTGATACCATTTACACAGCATCATTCAGTGGGTAATGGAATCTTCACCATCATCTGTGAAATTTAACCCTTCTATTATTCCCATTTTACAGAGGATAAAGTGAGGCTCAGAGAGTTGAAGTCAAGGGCCTGGAGTCATTCAGTTAGCTGATGGAAGCCCCTAAATATGAATCTAAGAAGTCTGACTCCAGAACTCACAGTCTTAACAACCACACACTATAACATCCCTCAACTATAGAATGGAATGATAGCATCTGCATTGCTGAATTTGATGGAGTGAATGCATATAAAGCCTCTTGGGATGCTGAGAACACAGAGAGTAGCCAACAGTGTTTCTTGTCTGCTCTAACCTTTGGGGTTTAAAGGGACCTCTGCTATTCATGGGGACTTTCTCAGACTTCTCGGTGAGGCTCGCCAGAGGAGATTGGTAATACCAAATGACTGTCCCTGACTGCCCTGTGGATCTCTTCAGCAACAACTGAGGCTTATCTTGTCCAACAGCCCACCACAGGACAGACCCAGGAGAAGTGATTCAGCTTTAAGGGACCCTGCTAGGGTCAGCTGCAGGGGAGCTACTGAGCAACAGCAGCCCGAGCTGAGGCGTTGCTAGGTAAGTAGAGGAATCAGCAGAGCCTCCAGAGTGGGCTAGGGCCCAGTCTCCTTGGTCCTTACAATGGCAATGACCATCAAAGTCCAATGACCATGAAGGTCTCCAGAGTCTCTGGGCCAGAAGGAAGTTTTCAATGGGATACTTGCAAAAGCACCTTGGATCTGTGCTTGACAATGAATGAGTGCACCACGCTCGGCCACTGGAGAGCTGGATTTCTACCGGGAATCAGGAAAGCAGCAGCGTGACATGCAAGGTGGGATGGCCTAGAGATCTCACCTCTGTGCTCACCTCTAGCTCCTGTCCAGGGTAGCTCCTGATCTTCCCAAAACCCTTTTCTCCATCCACCATATGAAGGAAGTGGCATCTATTTGACAGGGTCATCAGAGCTAATAGACATTCGGTATCTAGTATAAGGTCTGGTGCATAGTTTTACTTAAAATAATAATAATCAAAGCTTATTTATTGTGTTAAATTTGTTTTTTGAGACAGAGTCTCATGCTTCCAGGCTAGCCTTAAACTCCTAGGCTCAAGCAATCCTCCTACCTCAGCCTTCCAAAAGGCTGGGGCTATAAGGATGCACCACCAGGCCGGGGTCTGTATTAATTGTTATATATGCGTGTGATATTCTCACTAAATCTCCCCAACCACTCTATGAGGTAGATGCTATCATTAATCCCATTTTGCTGATGAAGAAAGAGAGATTTAAAGAATTACAAGATTGCATGGTCAAAAGCAGGAAGCTCATGATTCGTTGAGCAGGGTTTGAACCCACAAAATGAGGTTTTAGAGCCTCCATCTGAACTGGCTTCATTCTCCAGGGACTTCCTCTGTCCCTTCTCAGAAGATCACACTATTAACCCAACACTAATTCATGTTTTGTCTGTAGCCATAGCACCCTGGCATCCAATCCCCGCAATCTCAGAAGGTAATCAGGGTCGGCCTGTTTAGTCCTTGTATGGGAGACTGCCATGGGAACACCAGGTGCTGTAGGCTAGGGAGAAGGACCTGGCAATCCACTCATAAAACAATCCTCCAGTGAAAACCCTATGAATAGCAGAGAAGCACTGCCATAGTGCTATGGAGAATGTTTCATTCTTTTGTACATAGCTTCGCTATGAGTTGAACCCAACTCAACAGTACCTAACAACAACAAACAGTAACAATTCATGTTTACATGGCCAGCCTTGATAGCTGTGTCAGTATAATAGCTGTTTGTTGTTCTTGGGTGCCCTGGAGTCAAGTCTGGCTCGTAGTCATCCTATGTCAAACAGAACAAAACACTCCCCGACTCTGTGCTAGGCACATGATCTTTTTTTATGTTTAATCCCATTGTTTCAGACACTGTGTCAATCCACC
The DNA here is from genome assembly GCA_007922755.1 of Pedetes capensis. NCBI lineage: Eukaryota > Metazoa > Chordata > Mammalia > Rodentia > Pedetidae > Pedetes > Pedetes capensis. The sequence continues at coordinate 36,243 of VMDO01007379.1, forward strand.
TAGTTGAGGGTCTTCCTTTTATTCATTGACCTGCCACTCTCCCAAACATGATGTCCTTCTCCAGGGATCGGTCTGTATTCACAACATGTCCAAAATACATAAGTCACAGTCTAGCTATCCTTGCCTCCAAGAAGCAATCTGGTTGCACTTGTTCTATGACAGATCTGTTGGTTCTTTTGGCAGTCCATGGTATATTCAATATTCATCCCCAGCATCATAATAAAAAACATCAATTCTTCTGTCTCCCTTATTCAATATCAAGTTTTCACGATCATATGATATGACTGGAAATTCCATGGCATGAGTCAGGCACAGCTTCATCTTCAATGTGACATCTTTACTTTTCAATACCACCATGGGTGACCCTGCTGGTATCTATAATACCGGTGGCATAGCTTTCAGCATCACAGCAACATGCAAGCCCCCATAGTACAGAAACTGACAGACACGTGGGTATGCCAGTATAGAAAAATGGCTGATACCATGTACCACCATTACATAATACCAACACTCTGTTTCATAGAGCAACAGCTCATTTAATGAGTGGGGATAGCAATATCTCATTTAATCCTTTGAACAGGCCTATAAGACACATGACATATTAAGTTCCCTGTGCAGACAAGAGGACAGAGACAAGCAGCTGGAGTGAATCATCCTAAGTTACACTGTCAGGCAGTAAATAAGAAAAGAAATTCAAGCCCACTTCAGCCCTAGGCTGAGTTCCAGAGAAGCAGTTGATAGATAATAAGTTATCTCACCTCTGGGAGGCCAGGCAGCCTTGTGTCTACACAGGAAAACCAACGCAGATAAATGCAGGAATTCACAGCCCTATAAAAAATGAATTAAGATAAAATACATGCCCTTACTACCTAATGAGGGAGGTTTATGAACACAAATGCATGACAATGACTCAGAGGAACATAATTATCTTATCACAAGTTAAAGGCAATCAATTTTCATTTCTAAGTAAATATCATATTTCCTTCATCCTAACACACCTATATTTTTTTCACATTTGGCCATTTCTGAAGTCTTGGTGCAATTTACCACAGATGGGCACATTGACTATGTGTCTTTCTGAAAGCTGGGATTGGACTGAGGATGTAACTTACAACAGATGCTGCCTTAGAATTGAGGTCCTCTTCCTATCTCACCTCTGTCCTGAGTGAAGCAGCCTTCCCTTTCCCCTGCCTTCTTTTCCCTAGCTCAAGTCAGAAGGAGGAAGCTACACCTCCCTATGAGCAGCTAAGAGGTAGCAAGCATGCTCTCTCCTTGCCTTGGACAGACTCATAAAAGAACCAAAGGATTAGGGAAAATGAAATGAGAGAGCTTCTCTCCCCAGACCCAGCACTACACCATACCCTGACCCCTAGTAAGGAATGGCAATGATTGACTGAGCCTGGATCCTCCCATCTGAGGTGGAGGCGTGGTCCGTGGAGAGTGTGTCTCTGTGCAAATGGGACACGTGAGTCAGGAGGAGAAGAGACACACTCCACACCACACAGCAGCCCTGTGGTAAAGCCAGTCGCTCTGCCAGAAGCTTGCATGCTTCTTTCTGGGCTGGCTCCTCTTTGTTTGCCCGGCTCTCTGCCCAGGAAGAGGTACCTTCCTGGAGGCAGCATAGCTGTGTGCCTGGTGGCAGGTCCCTTCATCTCTCCTGTGCTCAAATCCTCTCTGCCTTGTACCACCCCACACATCTTCCTGAGGCAAGCAGTAGCCCTCTTCAAGTGCCCCTATTCTAGATGTGGGATTGACAGCCATAATGGTCATCAGGGCCTTCTTCTTTCTCCTGGAATTTTGAAAATAGGAAATGTAAAAGAAAGAAAGGAGTCAGAGAAATTTCTTGGTTGAGAGTGAGAGGGCTGGGCGCAGGCCCTGACCTTCACCCTTCCTCAGTGAAAAGGGCACAGCCCCTTCCTTTCTCTGGGCGTGCTTTCATAGCTCCCTTCTACCCTGGCCTCTATGCCTACAGATATTGAGGCTGAGCTCCACAGCAGGCTTAGCTTCAGGACTGGCAGGGGGAGTCCTGTCTGTAAGCTGGTGGCTACCTTTTTGGATGCAGCCTCTGGCCCATGTCATTAGCATCTCAGGAGCCATATTCCAACTTCCTTTTAGATTACAGAGTCCTAAAACAGAGAGATCAAACTTGAGTTTATGTTCTGCCCTCAGCCCCTGGTGCAGATCTAGAACATGGAGCCAGATCCCCAGCCTGAGACCCATGTGAATGGGGTAGGAAGGTGGGGAAGGGAGAGCAAAGAGTGGATGAAACCCCCATGGTGGCCTCAGGATGAGTCTCATCAAGGCAAATAGCGCCCGAATCAGTGAAGCAACCACTCTCAAAGAATGTTCAGTCAGCACACACAGCTCCACGAGCCAGAGAGCCTGGTTGAGAGCCAGGCACCTAGATTCAGGACCCCAGCTCAGCTGTCTGACCTTGGGCCATTATTTAACCTGCCTATGAAATGGCAAAACGAAACAGAACCTGCCACCCAGGGTCAAGGAATGCTTGGAACAGTGCCCAGCACACAGCTAATTCCATAGTATGGTTCACTACTGCCCAGAGCTCTACATGCATTATTATCTCATGGAATCTTCATACCAAGCTTGGGAAGAAATAATTATTTCATAGAAGAAAAACCTGAGGCTCAAGTCACACTGCTGGTTTATGTTGTTGTTGTTGTTAGGTGCCATCAAGTTGGGTCCAACTCATAGCAACCCTCATAGGGTTTTCAATGGCTGATTATTTGGGGGTTATTTTGGAAGTGGATTGCCACTTCCTTCTCCTATTTTTGTGATACCTGAGGATCGAACCTGGGTCCTCAGAAGGTGTAGAGCAGCATTCTACCAACTGAGCTAAACCCCAGCCCAGCTGATTTATAGCAGGGCTGGAATTTAAAGGCTTCTTATTGTCATTTTCATGTTTGCCTGGACCAGGTTCCCTTCTAGAGTGATGAGATAGAAAAGGCCATTATGGTGGGAAAGGGAAAGAGAATGGTGTAGCAAGGAAACCAGAGCCACTGGGAGGGTTCAGAGCTGACGCTGGCAGCGAGGCAGGCTGATGGAGCCTGTTTTCCTCCAGAACTCTCTAAGTGCACCTCCCATGAAGGATGCTGGCAGCAGGCTGGGCACCTGCCAGGGCTTCCAAGTCTGTCTCAGCAATGCTCCATCTCTGAGCCTCTAGAGAAATCCTGCTGGAGCTCAGTGCCACAGGTCAGCAGCCACAAAAAGGGAAGCAGAAAGGGAGAGGGACAGCCCTTGGCCAGGACTCACACAAGCCCCAGGACTCCAGGGTGACCACAGCCCAGGAAAACCCAGGGTCACCCCGTCATCCCCAGGTTCCTCATCCAGACGTCTCATCCTGACAAAGCAAATGGGGAGGCTGCTCCCAGAGTGGGTAGAGCACAGGGCAGCCAGGCAGCCACTGGCCATCTATCCTGGTGGCTAGTGGGTAGGTGGACCAGCAAAAGCCCAGAGGGCTGGCAGCTGTGACCGCAGGCCAGGCATCTTCCTGGCCACAGAGGTTGGCAAAAGAGACCAGACAGAAGCCCTTCTCACACTGAAAGATGAATCTCCTCTGCTTGGAGAAGCTCTGGCCTCATACCACTTGCCCATTCCCAGACTCACCAAGTATTAGGATGGGAAAGGGGCTTCCTGAGGTCAGCCAAGAGGGCCTTCACAGTGTGCAGTGGAAGAAAATAAGGTCACACAAAATTAGATGATGTTTATTAGCAAAAAGACAGAACATAAGTCCCCTAACACCTAGACCCATGGCCTTTAGAGCACACATATCCGAGACCAAGAGTTGGGTCACCATGGCTTTGGCTCTGGGTCTGCCCCCAGCTACCAATCTGCACTATTCCAGAAGCTTCCTTTTGCTTGTGGATTTGATAGTTCTGAGATAGAGTGGCTATGTGTGTGGCTGTGTGTGTGTGTGTGTGTGTGTGTGTGTGTGTGTGTGTGTGTATTCATTCCACAGCAAATATTTATCGAGTATCTTGAGCCAGGTTCCATTTTAGGTTCAGAAGATAAAGTAGTTCACAAAAGAGAGATCCTACTCTTGGTCAGAAGGGCTGATACTCCACTGGAGAGGGATCTGTGGTCTTATGGGGGGCCTACTAGGGGACCCTCTGGTATAATTCAAACCTAGACTCGGGTAGGTGGGGATGGCCTGTGGATGCTAACAATAGCTACAGTCCTTCTTGGGTACTCTGGTACTTCCCAATAGTTTCTTTCCTTTCCTTTTCTTTTTTTTTCTTTTTTCTTTTTTTTTTTTTTCTTTTTTTGTGGTACTTGGGGGTTGAAACTCAGGGCCTCATACATGCTTTGCAAGTGATCTACCCTTGAGTTGCACCCCCAGCCCACTTTCATTTTCCCTTTCTTTTTAATCTTGAAACAGGATCTCATTAAGTTATGCAAGCTGCCTCTGGCCTCGAACCTGCCATCCTCCTGCCTCTGCCTCCTGAGTTGCCAGGTTTACAGGCATGAGCTACCACACCCACCTTTCCCAAGGGTTTCGAACAAACCTTGTAGAAGCGTTTCCTGAGCCTCAGCTTGCACCCCAACTCCCTGCTCCCACAGCACCCCAGAGTGCTTCTCCCAGGCTTCTGTGCTCTGCTTTGAAATCACTGACTTTCTGAGCCACTGTGACAGATACCCACCCCTGATGGCTGTGAACTCCCCACAGATTCTTTGGGGAAAAAGGGACAATTCAGTGCAGCCATTGACTGCACTCCAGTCACTCCTCTATAACATGGAGGCGATAACCATCTGGACGACTCCTGATTATCCTCCAAATTAGAAGAGACGTGGGAGATGAAAGGACCTTGGCACCACCATCTCAGCAATGATAGCATTCTTATTATCCCCCATAAAAACAGCACCGGTTAGGTGTCTTTCTCTGGGAAAGGGCTCAGCCACGGAGATCCCTTCTTTTATCTGGAGTGGATGATGGTGTAGGGTTGGGAGTACAGGTCCCAGCCTGGAAGTCCAGCACAGGCTCAGAAGATCGGAAGACTCAAGGAGCCTTCAGGAGCACAGACCTCCTCCATGGTGGGCCCTACTCACAGGGAGAGATGCCAGGACCCTGGCCAAGTCAGCCCCCAACAGAGGGAAAAGGAAAGGAAGAGAGAGAAAAAGCACCCTAAGTCCTCGGGTCTGTCCATCCATCAGCTGTCTGTCAGCTGCAGCCGATGGCTCACCATGCAGGACGGAAGCACTGCCCAGCCATAAATGACCACTGGCTCCAGGCTGGCCACCGCCCTGGCTGCCCGCACGGAAGGGCCGGACTTTACCCAGCAAATCGGGAAGGAACTGGAGCCTCTGAACTTGGAACTTGGGCTCCATCGATAAAGCCAGTGGACAAACAGAGGGCAGGGGCCAGGGCTCCCCTTTATACACACAGAAGCTTGGCTCCAGGCTGATACTGCAGGGATCTTTGCCCTTTAGTTCAAACAGGAAATCTTAAAATGGAAAATGAGCTGCGTAAGGAAGGGGCGCGGCCACCAGCCTACAGGGAAGACGGAGTAGGTTGTTGGAAAGAGCATTTAGGCTTCATGTGGGAGGAAGCCTGGGGTATTTGGAAGGAGAAAGAACCACTTGGGGATGGTAGAAGGCACCCTTGCAGCAGTGATGCCCCGGGGGGCAGCTGTAGGACAGGGGGGATTCAGAAACATGGATCTGAGCCAAGAGCCGCAAGTTTTTCCTCGTGTGGCTCGTGGAGAATGACCTCACGCAGAGGAACCCCACTTTCTCCATCCACAGATGGTGCGAGAAATACCGTCTATGTCTAAGAGCAAGGAGGGGATCCAAATGAAGTCATGACACCCAAGTGCCATGCAAATCACAAAGGGTTCAGTAGGCCAACCCTGCAACCAAAAGGTATTTCACAATCACAAGGGGAAATCCAAAATAAGATATTCAGCTCCCCATGCAACCCCCACACACCCCCATAGTAGCAGTTCAAAGCAGAGAAAATTGAGAGAAGGTAAATAATTAGAGAACCCCAGCCGTCTCCCTGTTGAGGTTTCCAAGTAATTATTCAGCTGTAAATTACTCCTCTCACCTTAATTCTATCTCCAGATCCTTCAGACAAGGGAAATTCATTTATTTACATCTGTAACTACCTTGCTTTGGTAAACACTCCAACAAGCTTGGATGGCCCATTAAAGAAAAAAAAAAATGGAAGAAGTGAGGCAGGCAAAAGAGAGAGAGAAATTAACTCCTGGTCATTACTGGCATTTACAGAATTGTTTTCAAGGGTAATTAATGAGGAATCAAAGCCAAAATAAACCTCATCCTGAGCCAAAGGGGAGCCTGTCGAAGTCAGGTGAGAACTGCGGGAAGCTCCGTTTTCAGATGGCTTCCTTGCTTCCCACCTGCAGGATGGAACCTTCCAGCAATCTTCCCACAACTCCTGCCCCAGGCAGGACGTGGGCTGCACTTTCACTGCAGAAAGAACCCTCATGACTTGTGGCTCTCAGGCACAGACCACAGACTCTTCCAGACCCCTTCCAACCCAGGCCTGGCCATTTCTTGGCCTGGCACATCTGAGGTGCTCATTAAGTAGTTGGAGAATGAATGAATCTATGTACTATTCATGCTATCATTTAATATTTTCCCTGTATAACCTTTCACTCTTGCCACTCAAGGCTTGAATTTTTTCTTCAATTCCTTAAGCTTGAGAAACACAGAGTGTGTTCTTCCCTTTTGGTTTTCTGCCTCCAGCTCTTTGCACATGTCATAATATTTGTTTTTGTCTCTTCAAGCTGCCTTCTGAAATCTTCTGTTTAGTTCCTTAACTTCATCATATCTTCCTTTTGCTTTAGCTGCTCTACGTTCAAGGGCAAGTTCCAGCACCTAACAACAACAACAACTATTCCCTCTAGTGTCATAAAACACTTAGAACTTGTCCAACCCCAAAGTCACCCCCTTCCTGATAGCCACCATTGTTTTGCTTAGACCAGGGCCTCCAATTGGTCTCTTCTTCCAGTCTCTCTTGTCATTCTTCACACAGAATTACCTTTCTAAAAGGTAAACTTTTATCTTTTATGAGATATCAAATAAGGTAATCCTCCAGCTCTAACCTCTGAGGAGAAAGTTGTAGTTAAGACAATGGCCCACAGAGTCAGACAGTCTGGGTTTGATGTCTGGGTCAGCCATACAGAATTTGAGTGGCCTTGGGTAAGTTACTTAATATCTCTACGTCTTAACTTCCTCATCTATAAAAAGAGAACAAAAATAGCACCTACCCCCCATACAGTTGTTATATGCATTGTAAGTTAATGAAGAAATGCTTAGCACTTAATAAACATTAGCTGTTAGCAGCAGCAGCAGCCCCATTATTGTCCTCCTTGGCATTCTTGCTCAAAATATCTTCACTGCTTTCTCAGTGTCCTCAAAGTAAAGACCAAGCTCATTAGCATAGCTCACAAATACTTTCTCAGCCTAAACCCTCACCATTTCCCCACCCTGCCTGGTCCAGCCACAAAGTCCTTGTGATTTCCCTGATACTGGCTCTCTTTTCACCTCAGCTCCTAGGCTGTGTCCCAAGGCCCAAACATTCACAGACAGCAGACCCAGAGAGGTGACTTCGCAAGAGCTTGGCCCTCAAAGGTTCTTCTCTAGACATAGTAGGTGTGAGGCTGAGTCTAGACCTCTCAGGCAGGCTTTCTAAGCTCATGTATCTTCTAGAAAGGGCTTTCCAGTCGCTTTGAAATATCCAATAACCCCATGAAACAGGAAGGTGAAAAGGGAGTCTTGCCAGTTTTAAGATGAAGGAACTGTGGTCCCTAGAGGGTCAGTGATTTGCTGGTGGTTACCACTTAGAGAGAGTGGACACGTGATCTTAAGCTTTCCAAGACAGCAGAATGGGGGTGGGAATGGAGAACATGAACTTGGAAATTGGCCTGAGTTTGTAACCCTGGCTAAGATCTTGTGTAAATGTTTACCCCTTTAAGCTTTTGATTCCTTTTTTTTTTTTTCCTGGTACTGGGGGTTGAACCCAGGGCCTCGTGCTTGCATGCTCTGCAAGTGCTCGACCACTGAGTTGCATCCCCAGCCCATTTTTTTACTTTTTGAGACAGGGTCTCGCTAAGTTATGCAGACTGCTTCTGGTCTCGAACTTGCAACCCTCCTGCCTCCACCTCCAGAGCCGCTGGGATTACAGGCATGCGCCACCACACCTGGCTGTTTCCTTTATCTGTTGAAGTTGGGGGGATTCTATGTGGAGACCCAGAGAAGAGACTGAAAGCAATGACTTCCTTGCAAGATTGTCTAGAAAGATGCTTTAAGATGTACATTGTGAGAAAGCACCTGCCACTGCCTGGCCCTAGAGGAAGAGTCACCAGTGAACTGAAGAGCCAAGGGAGGGCAGGGGGAGAGAGGCTGCCCAAAGGTGAGTGTGCAAGGAACTGAAAGTGGCAACAGAGAGCAGGAGAAGGCAGCTGCCTCCACTCCTGGACTCAGAGATTTTTACAGCCTTTGCTCTCAAAGGTCAAGGGCAAATTGTGTCCCCAATAGAAAGCCAAGAGTCAGCTAAGGTAAGAATTAGAAACAAAGTGAGTGCTGGAGACACAGCTCTGGGGGGAGCCAGCATCTGGGAAGAAGCCACAGTGATGGGCGGGGGAAGCGAAACTTCTCAGGGAAAGAGCTGGAGATGGAAACCAGACGGGGCCTAGGACTGGGATGTGGGGAAAGAGCTGTGAAGGGGGCAGGGACTGAAAATACACAATGAACAACAGTAATAGTAAAACTGTCACTACAACAATCAGCTCAGAAATAGCAACTTGTATTTATTCGACATTTTCCTCCAAGTGTATTCTATGAGATTATATCCCACTAAGAGAATAAATGGCCTCATAAAGCTAGTCCTGTCAGCAGCCATGAACTTCTCAAGGGCAAGGCCCTCAATTGTGCCCAGAGTCAGAGCCCAGCCCAAAGTCTGGCCTGGTGCCCTCAATAGATATCATAAGTGGAGAAAGAAAGAAATGAAGAGCTAGCACTAATATCATGAAGGGAATTCCCCAGAAAGTACTTAAACTCATATTAACTAATAATCTCAGAGTATTATTATTACTCTACCTTATTTTCCAAATGATGAGCTAAGCAACTGTATACATAAAATAAAAGTACTTGAATTAAACTAATTTTTAGAAATTTTTTTTTTGGTTTGTTTTTGTTTGTTTTTGAGACAGGATCTTGCTATACAGTCTGTAGTCTGGCTGGGCTGGAACTCTGTGTAGTCCAGGCTGGCCTTGAACTTACAGCAATCCTCCTGCCACAGCCTCCCTAGTACCGGGATTACAGATGCATGTCACTATGCCCAGTTGTAGTTGGAATTTTTATTGAGAGAAGTCAAGATAATGTCCACACAGTGCTATCCATCGGTTTTCACTTAATACATGAAAATATCTCTACTAGACTATAAAGCAAGTCCAACAACAATCAGAGGCATAGACTATATACTATGTTCTCTAACCATAGAGCAATTCATCTGGAAATAAATAATAAAAAGAACCCATGGTTTTAAAAATTCATGAGTATACTTCTAAATAAGCTACAGATCAAAGAAGGAATTAAAATGAGAACTCAAACGTTCTTGGAACTGTCAGTGAAAATACTCTATGTCAAAATGTGCTAGACAGAGCTAAACCAACAGGTTAGAAGGATATAGATCACCTGAAATGCTTAGAGTTGTTGTTGTTAGGTGCTATGGAGTCATGTTCGACTCATAGCCACCCTCATAGGGTTTTCAATGGCTCATTGTTTTGGGATTGCCTCTGGAGTGGATTGCCATGTCCTACTTCCATTTTTGTGGTGCTGGGAATCAAACTCCAGAACTCAGAGACTGCAGAGCTGTGCTCTACCAACTTAGCTAAATCCTAGCCCACATGCTTAGAGTAGAAAAGAAGAAATGTTGAAATAAGGTAAGTTAAACATCCAACTTAAGGAATTAGAAAATAACCACAGAATAAATTCAAGGAAAGCAGAAAGCAATAAAAATGAGAGCAGAAATTAGTCAAACAGAGAAGAAAAATAAGATAGAGCTTTGACAAAGTCAGAAGTTTGTTCTTGATGAAGTCTAAGAAGACTGACAAATTTGGGGCAAAGATGATCAACAAGAAAATGATGTTTCTAAAAATAACGTTGTTGTTAGGTGCCATGGAGGTGGGTATGACTCATAGCAACATTATTTACAATAGATGAAACACTCCCCAGCACTGTGCCAGACCCAGCACTATCTCAGTGCTTCTCTGCCATTAATATGGTATTCAATGGCTAACTGGGGATTGTTTCAAGAGTGGGTTGCCAGGTCCCACTCCCATTTTTGCAGTGCTAGGGATTGAACCCCGGGCCTCCAAGAGCACGGAGCTAAACCCCAGTCCCAAAAATAACATTAGAAATACTAAAAGAGACAAACAATTACAGATAAGGTAATGATTAAAGTGATAATAAAAGGAAGTGAATGTGAGCAATATATAATGAAACGCACGTATGGAAATTCATGATGAGACCCATTAAGTTGTGCAATAAAAATTACTAATAAAAAAGTTTAAAAAGATAATAAAAATACTATGAAAGAATTTATGCCAATAAATTTGAAAACTTACATAAAAAGGAACTTATACTCCTATAAAAGGATAATCTGCAAAATTGACTAAAAATAACTAGAAAAGCCATATTTTCCTTTATAACTATTAAAGTAATTAAATCTAGGAAGTTCCAGTTTAAAATGGTGGAGTGAAGGCTGCCACTGTGTGACATGGTAAAACAAAGGAGTTAGACTTTCTTAGAAAGGAAGGAGTCTTTTCCATAGAAAGAAGATCTGGAGAAGCACAGAAACCATGAAAGAGACTGTTGGTTGGTCCCAGGTAGCAAAACAGAGCTGAACAGCAACTGATCAGGACATATCTCCAGCCAGAGCTTCCGGGGGGGGGGGGGGGGAATGGAGCCCCCATCCAAAGAGGTAAGCCAGACATCCCTGGCTGTCAGACTTCCAGTCCCACAAGATAAGCCCACAGCCCCTGAAACTCTTAAACTCTTCCAGGGACTTGTTGAGGCAGTAGCTCTCCTGTCTGAATGGTTCAACATTGGATAAGTGACTCTCTTTCCCATGCTCCATGTCTCAGAGGGCTTTTAACCAGTGCCATCTTGAGAGAGAGCCTATTGTGTGAGACTGAGCTACCCGGGGACTGAAAACAAAGAATCATCACCCATGCAGAGCCTGGGGATGACCTGCCACAGCCTCAGTGTGCTACACACTTGCAGCGAGCAGTTGCAGTTAGGAGAGATAGGACACTGACATGCTGGGAGGTTCAGGCAGCAAGAGGATTGGGAAAGTTGCTCAGAAGCAAGCCCAGGAACTACATAGACAGTCAACTCTGAGCTGTGGTCAGATAAAAAGACTCTACCTAACAGACTCCAACATTAAGGGCAACAGAAAGAAACTTCTCCAGTACTTTTTCTTCTTCCTCCTCTTTTTCTTCCTCTTCTTCTTCTTCTTCTTCTTCTTCTTCTTCTTCTTCTTCTTCTTCTTGTTATTCCTCTTCTTTTTTTTGTTTTATCTGTTTGGGGGGCTTGTATGTTTGTTTTTGTTTTGTTCTGTTTTATCTTTTTTCTCTTCCTGCTGTGGGGGGCAGGTAATTACAGTGCCATGGTATAGTATCCCCAGCCTTTTTCTTATTTTTGATTGGAGACAGTATCACATTGAATTGCACAGGCTGCCTCTGGCCTGGGGCTCAAGATCCTCTTGGGTCAGCATCCAAAGACACTGGAGTTTTAGGGGAGCAACTTGGTGTCTGCCTCTTTTTGTTTTGTTTTTGTTTTCTCTTTTTGTTTTACATTTACCATATAAATAGAAGTAGAGGAGCAAGTTGAGATAAAAAATAATAAAAATAAACAAACAGACAAATAAATAAATAAAGGCATAGAAAAGTTACTTAGTGAAATTATAGCAGAAAGTTTCCCAAATGTGGAGAAAGAAATGGACATCCAACCACAAGTGGCATTTAGTACACCAAACAGACATGACCTGAAAAGAACATCCCCATGACACATAATAATTAAAATGCCAAGATTACAGAACAAAGAAACAATATTAAAAGGTGTAAGAGAAAGACTCCAACTCACTTGCAAAGGAAAACCCATCAGAATTACATCATACCTCTCAGCACAAACCCTAAATTCTAGGAAAGGATGGAAAGCTATACTTCAAGCCCTGAAAATAAATAATTGCCAACCAAGGTTATTATATCTGCCAAAATTGTTATTTAAAATGGATGGAGAAACAAAGACATTCCATGACAAGCACACCCTAAAGCAATACATGACCACCAAGCAAGCACTGCAGAAGATACTTAAAGGGATCCTACACACACAGGAGGAAAAAAGACATACAAGATCATAGGGGAGAATAAACTCCACAGGAGGAACAAACTAAAGAGAACTAGGAAAGAATTAGTCCTGTCTAACTCTAAAAACCAGCAAACCCAGAATATAAATAAGATAGAAATAAAAGAATAAATAGTTTATGAACAACAAGGGAAATAACCCAATAACCAGCAAACTTCTCTCAATAATAACCACAAATATGTTGTTGTTGTTGTTGTTAGGGGGCATCAAGTCGGGTCTGACTCATAGCACCCTATGTAAAACAGAACAAAACATTCTCTGACTTTGCACCATGCCTGGCACTATTGTCAGTGCTTTTCTGCTATTCATAGCATTTTCAATGGCAGATAGTTTTGGGACTAGATTGCCAGGTCCTTCTCCCTAGCCTGCAGCACCTGGTAATATATAGTCTTACTTTTCCAATTAAAAGACATAAATTAGTTCACTGGATTAAAAAACAAGATCCAACAATTTGTTGTCTCCAAGAAACACATCTCACTGGCAAGGACATCCACCTACTAAAATTGAGAAGATGGAAATTGACATACCAAGCAACTTATCCTTATATCAAAGTAGACTTCCAGTTAAAACTAGTCTAAAGAGACTAAATAGATCACTACATACTAATAAAGGGGAAATTGACCAAGAACGTATAACAACTGTAAATACATAGGCACCAAACATCAATGCACGCAACTTAATTTAAAAAAAAAAAACAAAAAACACTACTGGACCTAAAGGGACAGAATATCCAGATTTTAAAAAATCAACAAAGAAACTTCACAGTTAAACACCACAATAGATTAATTGGACTTAATAAACATATACAGCATATTCCACCCAAAAGCTACAGAATACATATTCTTCTTTGCAGCCCATGGAATAGTCTCTAAAACAGATCACATTTCAGGCCATAAATTAAGTCTTAACAAATACAGAAAAATCAAAAGAATTTTGTGTATCAGGCCATAATGGAATAAAACTAGATGTGAGCAGCATGAGAAATTATAGATACTATACAAATACATGGAAAATGATCGATACACTCTTAACCAATGGGTACTTAAAGAAATCAGAGAGGAAATTTAAAAATTCCTAGAATCAAATGAAAATGAAAACACAAACTACCACAAACTTTGGGATAGAGTAAAGGCAATGTTAAGAGGGAAATTTATAGTGATGAGTGCCTACATTAAAAAATTAGAGCAAGCTCAAACAAATAACTTAATAATGCACCTCAACCTCTTAGAAAAAGAACAAATAAAGCCTCTAACCAGTAGGTGGAAAGAAATAATAAAGATCAGAGCAGAAACTAATGAAATGGTGACTAAGCAAACAATAAAAAGAATTGATGAAAAAAAAAGCTGATTCCTTGAAAAGATAAACAAGATTGACAAACACTTAGCTTCCAAAGTAAAGAGAGAGAAGACTAAACTCAAGAAAATTAGAGCTCAAAAAGGGAACATCAAAACAGATTCCAATGAAATCCAGAGAATCATTAGGGAATACTTTGAAAAATATACTCCAAAAGCTGGAAAACTTAGATTAGATGGATAAATTCCTAGACACATATGACATACCAAAATTAAGTTAGGAGGATATCAACAACTTCAATAGACCTATAACAAGCAGTGAGATTGAAGCAAAGATAAAGAGTCTCCCAACAAAGAAAAGCCCAGATCCAGATGGGTTCACTGCTGAATTCTACAAAACCTTTAAAGAATTAACACCAATACTCCTCAAATTAGTCCACAAAATACAAATGGAAGGAACACTACCATACTCATTCTGTGATGCCAGTATTATCCTGATAGCAAAATCAGAGAAGGATATATTCTAAAAAGGAAAACTACAGACTGATACCCCTAATGAATTTTGATGCAAAAATCCTTAATAAAATACTTGCAAATTGACTTCAACAACATATTAAAAAGGTCATCCATTATGATTAAGTTGGCCTCATCCCAGGGTTGCAAGACTGGTTCAACATATGCAAGAGAGTAAGTGTAAAACAAAATATAAATAGACTCAGAAATAGAAATCATATGATCCTATCAGTAAATGCAGAAAAGGCTTTTAACAAAGTCCAACATCATTTTCTGATAAAAGCCTTGAAGAAACTAGATATTGAAGGAATATACCACAACATAATAAAGGCAATATATGAAAAAAACACTGCCAACATCATACTAAATGGGGAAAAGCCAAAAGCCTTTCCCCTAAAATCAGGAACAAGAAAGGGTGCCCACTGTCTCCACTGCTATTCAATGATGTAATTGAACTATTAGGCACAGCAATAAGACAAGCAAAAGAAATAAAAGGGATTCAAATAGGAATGGAAGAAGTTAAAATATCCCTATTTGCAGATGACATGATCCTATACTTGAAAGACCCAAAAGACTTCACCAGAAAACACTGAGAGCTGATAAACATTTTCAGCAAAGTAGCAGGTACAAAATTAACATACAAAAGTCAGTTGTTGTTGTTAGGTGCAGTCAAGTCGGTATCTGACTCATAGCACCCCTACGTACAACAGGTGAAACACTATTGTTAGTGCTTCTCTGCTATTCTTAGGGTTTTCAATGGCTGATTGTTCTTTGGGAGTGGGTTGCCAGGTCCTTCTCCCAAGCCTATAGCACCTGGTGTTCCCAGGCAGTCTCCCATCCAAGTACTAACCAGGCCAACCCTGCTTAGCTTCTGAGATCTGTCAGGATAGGAGGCCACAGTGCTACAGCTGCAGGCACAAAACTCAGTAGCTATTCTTTATACCAAAAATAACTAGGAGGAGAAAGAAACCAGGAAAACAATGCCATTCACAATATCTTCAAAACAAAGAAAATCCCTGGAAATAAACCTAACCAAAGAAGTGAAAGACCTCTACAATGAAAATTTTAAAACACTAAAGAAAGAGATCAAAAAAAAAAAAACACCAGAAGGTGGAAAGATCTCCTATACTTATGGATTAGAAGAATTAATATTGTAAAAATGGCTATGTTACTGAAAGCAATCTACAGATTTATGCAATTGCCATCAAAATCCCAATGGCTTTCTTCACAGAAATAGAAAAAATAATCCAAAAATTCATTTGGAAGCACAATAGACCCTGAATCACTAAAGCAATCCTAAGTCAAAAGAATAATGTAGGGAGCCTCACAATTCCTGATTTCAAATTATACTACAAAACTATAGTAACAAAAACTGTATGGACTGGCACAAACAGAGACACGTAGACCAATTGAACAGCATAGAGAAACCAGAAATAAATTCATGCAGCTATAGCCACCTGATATTTGACAAAGTTGCCAAAAATATAAGTTGGAGAAAATACACCCTTTTTAACAAATGGTGCTGGGAGAACTAGATATCCTCATGCTGTAGACTGAAACTAGGTCATTCTCTCTCACCTTGTACAAAAAACAGTTCAAAATGGATTAATGACCTTAATGTAAAACCTGAAACTTTGAAACTCCTAGAGGAAAACATAGGAGAAACACTTCAAGATATAGACATAGATAAGGATTTTCTGAATAGGACCCCAAAAGCACAAGACACAATAGCAAGAATTGACAAATGGGACTGTATGACATTAAAAAGCTTTTGAATAGCAAAGGACACAATTATCAGAGTAAAGAGACAACCTACAGAATGGGAGAAAATATTTGCCAGGTATACATCAGACAAGAGATCAATATCTAGAATATATAAAGAGCTCAAAAAGTTAAGCACCAAAAAAGCAAAGTATCCAATTAAACAATGGGTAAAAGAACTGAACAGAGACTTCTCAAAAGAAGAAATACAAATGGCCAACAATCATATGAAAAAATGTTCAAAATCCTTAGCCATCAGGGAAATGCAAGTCAAAACTACACTGAGATATCATCTCACTCCAGTCAGAATGGCTACTATCAACAACAACAAAAAGAAAATCAACAAATGCTGGAGAAGGTATGAGGAGAAAGGAACCCTTATACACCGCTGGGCCTGGGACTTAGTTCAGTTAGTAGAGCACCACTCTGCAGTCTCTGAGGTCCCGAATTCAATTCCCAGCACCTCAAAAATGGGAGAAGGATGAGGCAATCCACTCCCAAGACAATCCCAAAACAATCAGCCATTGAAAATCCTATAAGGGTCACTATGAGTGAGACACAACTCGACAGCCCCTAACAACAGCATACACTGCTGGTAGGAATGCAAGTTGGTGCAGCCCCTATGGAAATAAGTATGGAAGTTCCTCAAAAAAACTAAAAATAAAACTGCCATATTAGTTGGCTGTCCCACTCCTGGGTATATATCTGAAGGAATATAAGTAAATATACCATAGAGATACCTTCTCATCCATATTTATTGCAGCATTATTCACAACAGCCAAGGTCTGAAATCAACCTAGGTGTCCATCAATGGATGAGGGGATAAGGAAATTATGGTATATATACACCATGGAATTTTTTTTCAGCCACAAAGAAGGACAAAATTATGGCATTTGCTGGAAAATGGATGCAACTAGAGATCATCATTTTAAGCCAGACCCAGAAGGATAAACATTACATGTTTTCTCTCATATGTAGATATTAGACTTCAATATATATTCATTATTAAAACATACAGATCATGAAAGCAGATGGGATTTAAACAAGGAAAGATAATGGATTAAAGAAAAGAAGGAGGGGGCGAGAAGAAAGGGTAATGAGAGAAAAAAATCATGGATGTTGCTCTTATGGCAAAATCAGGAAATACATATACAGATAGATATACTCACAAAAAAGCAAGTATAAAAGACACCATTGGTTGGGAGGGAGGGGATAGGGGAAGAGGGTCCTGAGAGGGTAAGAGGGAAGTTAACATGAGCAATGTACAATTAAATGCATGTATGGAAATGCCATAATAAGACCCATTAAGTTGTACATTAAAAATTACCAAAAAAAAGTTTAAAAAAAAATTAAATATAAAGTTTGATGTGGTGGCACATGCCTGACTAGGGAGGCTGAGGCAGGAGGATCAAGGTGAGTCTGAGGCTCCTCTGGGCTACATAGTAAGTTCCAGGCCAGCCTGGGCTAAGACCCTGTCTCAAAAAAGTAAAATCATCATCATCATCATCATCATCATCATCATCATCATCATCATCATCTATATTTTAAATTATCCCCCAAACAACTCCCAGACCAAACAGTTCTAAAAGCAATTCTAACTACATTTCCAGGAATAGATAACTGTAAAATTCAGACTCTTAGAGAAAACAGAAAAAAAAAAAAGAATGAATTGTCCATTCATTTGATAAAGAAAGCACAGCTTTGATATCAAAATTATGCAAAAGGACATTTAAAAAGGAAAACCACTAGCCAATATTATATATGAAGTTAGATGCAAAGCCCCACAAAAGATTACCAATCGAATCCATCAATTATAAAGAACAATAATATGCTGAGCCAAATTTAGTTTATCCAAGAGATGCCATGTTGATTTAAATTAGATATTTATTTTTGTTATTCATCATCATAACATATTAAAGGGAGACAAATTCCAACATCATATGAGTAAGCACACAAAAATCTCTTAAAATTCAACACTACTACATGATTTTGGGGGAAAAATTAGCAAACTAGAAATAGAAATTTCCTTAACTTGAAAAACAATACTTAAAAAAATCCAAAGCAAATGTGAATTGTTAGAAGAATTTTCTTCACAGTCAGTAAAGACACAGCTATCTTGGTTTAAATCTAAGATGCTTTTTCTGGAGTCCAGAAACTCATGTAGATAATTCAAATAAAAGAAAAGCATAAAAATTATCTTTATTCACAAATTATCATTGTCTATAGAAACACACTGGTAAAAACTAAAGATTACAACAAAGAATACACAAATTATCAAGATCTGTAGCAGTAGACAAAACTCATTTACATTTTTAAGATGTAATAACTATCATTTGACCCTAGGAGTTCAGGCTCAGTCTAAGCAGGACAGTGAGAGTCTCTCTCTCTCTCTCTCTCTCTCTCTCTCTCTCTCTCTCTACTTTCTTGGCACTAGAGACTGAAACCAGGGTCTCAAACATGCTAGGCAAGGCCCTTACCATTGAGCTATGCTCCTGACCATTTTTTACTTTATTTTGAGACACAGTCTCACTCAGTTGCTCAGGCTGGCCTCAAATTTGTAATCCTCCAGCTTCAGCTTCCCAAGTAGCTAGGATTCCATGTATGCGCCATCATGGTCAGCATCATGTGTCTTAATAAATCAAAAGTATAATTTACTACAACAAAAATAATTCAAATAAACAATGTATAAGGCCTTTGTGGAGAAAGTTTTAAATCTGGTTAAATGACATTTTAAAAGACTTAAAGAGAGAGGGACTATATTCATGGATAGGAAGTTCTAATACATAGATGCCAATACTCCCCAAATTAATTTCTCAGTTAAGTGCAATGGAAGTCAAAATACCAGTACGGTTTTCTAAGGAACTCAAATAGCTAATTTGAAATGTTCGAAAAAGAGCAAAGGGTCAATAGTAATTCAAATAATTTTGAAGAAGAATATAAAAGTAGAAAAACTTACTCTGTCAAATTTTAGAATTTGGAACTGTGTATGATGGCACACACCTGTAATCCCAGCACTTGGGAAGCTGAGGTGGGAGGATGGTAATTTGAGGCCAGCCTAGGCTATACAACAAGTTCAAAGCCAGCCTGAGTTACATAGGAAGACTTTGTCTTAAAAAGTAAAAAGTACTACAAAATTATAAAAATTAAGATAGTGTGATATTGACTTGTAGAGAGATACGCACTAATTGGAGGAGAATTAAGCCCCAAAACAGACTGGAAAGAGTTGCATTGTGGGTCAATGGATAAAGATGTGCTATTCAATAAATGGTTATGGACAAATGGTTAATCAAATGGAAGATATAAAAATTTTGATCCTAACTTCACCTACTTATACACACAAAATCTATTTTTAGTATTATAGTAACTAAAGGTATAGAATGTACTGATGACTTCAGGATAGGGAAAGATTTTTTAAACATAAAAAAAAAAACATAAACTTTTGTGTGTGTATGTATGTGGTACTGGAAGGTTAAACCCAGGGTCTCTACCACTAAGCTGCAATCCCCAGTCCCTTTTTTATTTTTTATCTTGAGACAAGGTCTCATTAATTTACACAGGCTGCCTCGGGCCTCAAACCTGTGGTCCTCCTGCCTCTGACTCCAGATTCACTGGGATTGTAGATGTGTACCACTACTACCCAGAAAAGCATAAACTTTTTATCAAAATAATAAATTGAACAATTTATGTTCACCAAGATACAATATAGACTATAGAGTGCTGACAGTGTAGCTCAGAGTTAGAGAACTTGCCTAGCATGCTCAGGCGCCTGGGTTTGATCCTCAACACAAAAAAAAAAAAAAAAAAAAGAAGAAAGAAAAGAAGAAAGATAGAAAAGTGAAAAGACAAGGACAAAGCTGAGAGAAAATATCAACAATATGGACAAAGGAATAATACTTAGACTTATAAAGAACTCCCACAAGAAGATAACAGGAAAATGAGCATAGCACATTAATAGATATTTCAAGAAAAGAGAGACCTTGGATGCAAAATATATATATTTCTTTAAAACACACATAATCTCATTAGAAATAAAAAATATAAATTTACATCAAGAGCTATCATTTCCATCCACCAGAGTGGCAAAATTTAGAAAGTCTAGTGTTTCTCTCTCTGGAGAAGCCCATGTCCATGTATTAAATGTATACTATTATCCTTTTCTTAAGCATCTCTTTTTCTCTCCAAATGCCCATTCTTAAATCTAAAATGTGTACTGTCTCTTATCCTTAATTAATAAACTCACTAACTTTGTTTCAAAAAAATTGGAACGTCTGACAATACACAAAACAACACTGCCAAGGATCTGGAGCAACAGAAACCCTTATACACTTGCCAGAAGGAGTTTAAGGTATTTGTGCAATCACTATGCAGAACAATTTGTATTTTCTAGCACAGCTGAGAATGTACACTCCCTCTGACCCAGCATACATGTATGTCCTAAATTAAGAATGCTTACACAGTGAAACAGAGACATGTCCACAATGTTCATAAATGCATTGTTTGACATTGCCAAACAATAGATGTGACCCAAAGGTCTGTTCTATTCACAGGACAATGGATAAGGACTGTATATCAATAAAATGCTATACAGCAATAAAAATGAGTGAACTAGAAATAAATACATGACCACAGTTGAATCCCATGAACTTAACTTTGGATGGAAGGAAGCAGTCCCCTCCAATCTTTCTGTCTTGACTCAGAAAATGATCACATTTCCACTGCTTATGCAGTTTACCAGGATCAATGAGGTTGCTTAGGATGATCCCCCAAGGTCTCTAGATGACCAGTCCTTACAAGATTTCCTGACACTCCTGAGCACCAACATACACTATACTAACACTCATACAAAGCTCAAACCCATGGAAAATTAAGCAATATATTGTTTAATGACATCTAAGTATATGAAAATAACAAAGAAAAGCAAGAGAATGATAAAATAGAAAGAAATAGGGAGCAGGCTTCAACCAGATGGATAATGTTCTACTCCTTAAGTAGGTATATTCCACCATGCATTGAAAATACTTTGTTACAAGTGTGAGACACAAAGTGACATGTTTTTCATAGATTTAACTATATTCAAGAAGCATGGGAACACTGATTCTGTTTTATTGAAGTGCTGCTGACTCCAAAGTCACAAATAAAGCCAAGTGCTAGGGATGTTGCTCAATGGAACAGTGTTTGCCTAACATGCATAAGACTCTGGGTTCTATCCCAGCACTGCATAAAAAGAAAAAACACAGTCAAGTGTGCTGGTGCACACCTGTAAACTTAGCACTTGGGAGGCTGGGCGGGGCCAGAGGATCAAGAGTTTAAGGCCACATACTAAGACTCTGTAAAAAAAAAAAGGAAAAAAAGAAAAGAACTGAAAAAGAAAGAAAGAAGAAAAAGAAGAAAAGAAGGAAGGAAGGGAGGAAGAAAGGCTAGCCAACAGGAAGGGAAGAAGGAGAGAGAAGAAACAAAAGAAAGAAAAAAGGAAGGAAGGAGGAAGGAGAGAAAGAAAAGAAAGAAAGAGAGAGAGAAAGAAAGAAAAAGAAAGAAAGAAAGAAGAGAAAGAAAGAGAGAAAGAAAGAAAGAGAAAAAGAAGGGAAAGAAAGAGAAAGCAAAAAAGAGAAAGAAAGAAAAAAGAAAGAAAGAAAGAAAGAAAGAGAGAGAGAGAGAAAGAAAGAGGGGGAGGGGGAGGGAGGAAGAAAGAGGAGCAAATTTTAAAAATCAGGCTGGCTAATGAAGGTCAGTGGTACGAGTGCTTTTCTACCAAACATAAGGCCCTAGGTTTGGTCTCTAATACCATGAAAAATAAATAAATGAATAAATAATGCCTGGGCATGGTGGCATATACCTGTAAATCCAGCACTTGGGAGGCAAAGTTGGGAGATTACAGGTTCAAGGCCTGGCAGGGTTATCTAGCTAGACCTTGTCTCAAAAGAAAAGAAAGAAAAAAGAAAAGAAAGAAAAAGAAGAAAAAATAATAATAAACACATGCACAAAAGACTAGAAGAAAATGTGTTCAAGCATTAACCACGGCTATCTTTGAATGACAGATACCATTTTTTCTTCCCTACTTCTCATAGTTTCTAATTTTCTACAATGAACATGTATATCTTTTATAATCGAGGACAGAAAAAAAAATACTTTGTTTAACAAAACAAACCTCTCAATTGTAAAGATAAATGCTAGGCAGTTGAAAGGGAAGGAAAATAAAGAAACCCACTAGGTATAAAAATAACTTTCCCTGGTTTTGATCTTCAAGCAACAAGCTACAATCTCAGGAACTCTTTCTCCCCTGAGCTTTTCTGGGTTCTACAAAACAAAATTAGGCCAAATGTGCCTGTTGGGTTATATTGTTCCCTAGGTAGATAGAAAAGAGAAACCTTTTGTGCGTGTAAGGAAAAAGCACAGCAGGCCTTATTTTTAGATTTACTGTAATTTGGTCCTCTAAAAGGCTTTGTAGCCAAGTGAACTCGGAAAGTTTGGTTTTTCTGTGTTTAAGTGTTACATGTTGCTCTTGTTATTGTTGTTGTTGGGGAGTGGGTGGAGTGCTGATGTAGGCACAGTCTGGCCACACTACAGGCAAGGACTTCCCTTTAGATTAGCATGCTCACTGGCAGACATCTGATTTGCTCTCAGCCCCTTGCTGGCATCGGTGGTTGCTAGGTTACTTCCTGGGAGGAGACTGGGAAGGGGGCAGTGATAGCACCAGCAGCAATGATGGTCAGCTGGGATCTGGCCTCCTCTGTGCTAGATGCAGACAGCGGGATGCCCAGAGGTGACTGATCTGCATTTTGTCAGAGGGGGATCCATGCATGGGACCAAACACAACAGGCTGCCACTTGCTTTCCTTGTACCTTGCCCTGTCACTCCAGCCTCTGTCCCTTTGGCCCTTCTTTGATGTCCCATCCACCTACATGCCAAGAGCCAGTTGCAGGGCTCCTTAAAGGAACCCCTTAAAACTCTTCTCATTGGCAGTGTACAAAGAGATGAGGAGGAGGTAGAGGAAAGAAGGAAGAGATGAGGAAATCATGTTCATCCTTACCACTACTGTTTCTTCAGCGTCTGTCAGGTGCCAACCATCACCCATGCCCTGTGCACCATAGTATCTCCCCTAATCCTCACAACAACATGATAAATTCAGTGATATGACAGGGTGGAGGATGTCCTAGAAAGAAATTGAGCTTCAAAGCAGTTAGGAGATTTGTCCACAGAACATGAGCCTAGGAACATGGTTTGGAGCTTGAAGCTCATCTATGGCCTCTCCTACCTACCTTCGCACGTACCCATCACAGAAGCCTATAGTACACAAGTTTTTCCCTGAAATGAAAAATGCCAGATGTGGCTTGCTTGCCCTCAAACATTCAGGGGTCCTAGTGCCTGATATAACTGGTCAGAGTCCCCTAGCAATTTCTATAGTCTTTCCCAGTGTGCCCCAGATCTGTGCAGAATGTCTAGTCCACACCCCTGCACTTCGAAGCCTCTGCCCCTCCAAGTTCAGAAGCTGTCTCCAGCTTTAGCTACCAGGCTACCCCTCGCCTCTCTCCAGTCTTCTGTCTCTCCAGTCTCCAGTCTTCTCAGCTCACTGGATCAAAGTGCACCTCCTCCAAGAAGCCTCCTCCAATTTCACTACATTCCTTAGCTCATTCAATCAATAAATTTTATTAAGCAGCTAACACGTGTTCCCCCTGTAGCTGTACCACTGTAGCTCCTATCCTGTCAGATCTCAGAAGCTAAACAGGGTTGGGCCTGGTTAGTACTTGGATGGAAGACCACCTGAGAACACCAGGTGCTGTAGGCTTGGGAGATGGACCCAGCAACCCACTCCCAAAAAACAATCAGCTATTGAAGACCCTATGAATGGCAGAGAAGTGCTAACCATAGTGTTTCATCTATTGTACGTAGAGTGGCTATGAGTCAGACATTGACTCAATAGCACCTAACAACAACAACAACAACAACAATGTATGATATGCTCTATGGATTAAATATGGGCTGGGATTTAGCTCAGTTGGTAGAGCACTGAACTGCAGTCTCTGAGGTCCTGAGTTCAATTCCCAGCACCACAAAAATGGGAGAAGAGCCTGGCAATCCACTCCCAAGGCAATCCTGACATGGTCAGCCATTGAAAACCCTATGAGGGTCGCTATGAGTCTGATACTGACTCGACGGCACCTAACAACAACAACAACAACAATGGATTAAATAAGAAATAAATCTGCAACTAAAACATATCAGGGAGGTCAAGAAAAGCTTTCCTGAAGCATCAGTCCTTGAGGAAGGAACTTGAAGGGTGAGAGCTAACTAGGAAAGCTGGCTTTACCCACCTTGAGGTGGGAGACAGACTGTGGATAAACTACAGATCCACCACAGCCAGTCACAGGTAGGGGCAGGGTAGTTAATCGGCCCCCCTGAGATGCAGTCGCTCCAGCTACGTAAGTCAGGTAGTGCAGCTTATTATCACATTGCCAGTGCACAGTGCAACCATGTTTGTAAAATCCCTGGTACAAATTCTGTCACATGATAGGTTCTCTGTAAATCCCATGTGTTTTCTGAGAGGTTTTTCATTTGGTGAATAAGATAATCTTGGGTGATGCCAGGCACCATGGTGCATGCCTGCAATCCCAGTACTTGGGACACTATGGCAGGGGGATGAAGAAGAGTTCAAGGCTAGCTGGGACTACATAGCAAGACTCTGTCTCAAAAAACCAGGGCTGGGGAGGTAGCTCAGTGGTAGAATGTATAAGTCCTGGGGTTTGATCCCTGTTATTGTTGTTGTTAGGTGCCATCGAGTTGGTATCCGGCTCATAGTGACCCTATGTATGACAGGTGAAACACTATTGTCAGTGCTTCTCTGCTATTCATAGGGTTTTCAATGGTGGATTGATTTTTTGGGAGTGGGTTGCCAGGTCGGTCTCCCAAGCCTACAGCACCTGGTGTTCCTAAGTAGTCTCCCATCCAAGTACTAACCAGGCCCCACCCTGCTTAGCTTCCGAGATCTGACGGGATCGGATGCCACAGGGGTATGACTGCAGGCCGGGGTTTGATCTCTAGTACCAGAAAAATAATAATAATAATCTTGAACATCAAAACATTGTAATTCTGTAAGTATCCAAGTTTTGGAGCTACCAGTAGGATGCAATTGATCATGTTGACTGTGCATCCCTGAGGTACCATGGCTTGTGACTCCTGTCCATGCCAGGAGCTCCACTGAAGGAGGGGCCTTTACTTTTCTCTACTTTTCTGCTCACCATTGTATCCTCAGTGTTGACACAGGGCCTGTCATAGACTGCTAATCTAGAAATGTTCGCTGAGTGAATGTTTGATGGATTTACTCATCTACCAACCCAATGGTCTCAGGGACTGGCTCCCCAACCAGCAATATCAGAATTATTAGGAACCAGCTGGAAACACCAACCCTCAGTCCCCGCACCCAAGCTCACTGAATCAGGAGCTCTGGGTCTGGGGTCCAAGACTTAGTGTCAGCAAGCCCCGCTGGTGATGCTGGAACCTGAGCAGCACTGCTTTAGAATGTGCTCTGGGGTGGCAGCATGTGGCTTACCCAGTTCTAAGAACACAGCCCTGAGCAAACTCCTCACTGCTGAGAACTGATCATTTCACCTGGCCCTCAAGTCCTGCCACAAAACTCAAGCCAACCTGAAGAACAGCAGGGCCAAACCAGCTCAAGGAAGAGGGCCTCACCACTTCCAATCACCTCCACAGCGATTCTCCTACCTTTGCCAAGAATGCCCTTCCCTTTGGGGTGCAATTAAGCCCCAACTCACAAGTCCCCTCCTCTGGGAAGCCTTGGGCAGCCATTCCAAAACAAGCTGAACTGCTCCCTCCCCTGGGCTCCCCAAGTACAGAGGACAGGCTTCCACCACAGCCAGCACCCAATGGGGATGTAGGAGTTACTTTAGAAATATCTCCTCTCTTCCAATATGGTAGCCATCAGTCACATGCAGTGCCAACGGGGCTAGTAGAAATTGTGACATACTGTAAGTGTCAAATCAATTCTGGAAATATAGTACAAATACAAGAATGCAAAATATCTCATTAAGAATGTTCATTTTTGACTATATATTGAAATGATAATACATTAATATACCAGGTTAAATAAACATAGCATTAGGGGCTGGAGATACAGTTTGGGGGTGGAGCACTTGTCTAGCATGTGTGACACCCTGGGTTTGGTCCCCAGCACTGCTATATATCATCTATCTATCATCTACCTATCATCTATCTTTCTATCTATCCACCCATCTACCTATCTATATAGATGGATGTTGTTGTTGTTAGGTGTTGTTGAGTCTGACTCATAGCGACCCTATGCACAGTAGATCAAAACCCTTCCCAATTCTGTGCCAGGCACACAATCTTATTTATGATTAAGCCCATTGTTGCAGACACTGTGTCAGTCCATCTGGTGAAGGGTTTTCCTTTTTATCGCTGACCTGCCACTCTCCCAAACATGTCTTTCTCCAGGTATTAGTCTCTCCTAACTATATGTCCAAAATATGTAGGACGCAGTCTAGCCATCCTTGCTTCCAAGGAATACTCTGGTTGCACTTCTTCTAGGATGGATCTGTTGGTTCTCTTGGCAGTCCATGGTATATTCAGTAGATGTCTCCAGTCTCCCATTCAAGCACTAATCAGGCCCGACCCTGCTTAGCTTCCAAGATCTGTCAGGCTCAAACGCCACAGTAGTATGGCTGCAGGCCATATAGATGGATAGATATCATTAAATTAACATTACCTATTTCTTTTCAGTTTTCTGTTGTAACAACCAAAGAACTAAAAATTACATATGAGGCTCACTTACAATTCTATTGGGCAGTGTTCTCTAGACAGTCAGAATTCCACCATGGTATGGGCCAGGTTGGAAGAGGGCTCACTTTTGGACCCCAATATTCACCCTCTTTCTTGCATATAACAGGTATTCAAGAAACAGGTATAGAAAAGTAAAAGAATTCACAAACGCCTCATGGCCTAGAAAGAAGGATCTGCTCAGCCACGAGGGCATGGATATCAATGTCTTGGACCCATTCATTATGTTCCAACTCAAAGAGAGGGGACAAGGTTTGGGGATGGGCAACCCTGGTCCTGATGCTGGCCCCCAAGCAGCCAGACTTTTTCCTCGCAACTCAGTGTTGTTCTGAACCCTAGTGTATGCCCACACCACAGGCTCCACTGGGAACTTTCTGCCGAGCCTCACAGCACGGCAGGAGTGGAAGAAATGCCCCTCCTGCCCCCCACTCCCCCATCCCCGTGGTCTGGCCTAGATTTTCTGGACAGCGACACAATGTGCAGACATTGTGTTCCCCAGATTTATAGCTCATTTTATAATGTTTTGGGTGAGGTCCGAAGCTTTACATGTGCTGTTGTTTTCCTCGTCTTTAAGCTAAATACAATTTCTCTGAAAGAGGCGCATTAGGAAAGGGGGAAAGGAGGAGGCTGCTGAGAAGAAGAAAGCTCCTGTGCCCTTCCTCACAGTGGCGCAGGCTTTGCATTTCAGCCCGTGGCCTGGGAACTGGAGGGAAAGTGGTCTCACACTTGAAAGTTTATCCTAGACCAGCCCTGCAAGTATCAAAGATTTCAACTGCCCAGCAGACGTCCAATCAATGGTTCTCACCGACACAGTCCCTGTCTAGTTTCAGTGTTGGAGAACTCTGTGAACACAAGTCCACCTTCTCACTCAAGTTTATCTGTAACCCCAAATCAATACTTAGGGTGCTTCCCACGGTCACTGACAGATATGCAAAAACTCTGAGTCGCCCATGCCTGCTCCCAGCTGAGGCCAGGCAAGCGCTGCTCTGTGCTCTTGACTAAGCTCTTGCGCTATAGACAAGTGTCCTGTGCATCGTCTAATTAGCGCTATCTCTTTCATTTGTTTGTTACTGTTGGTGGTGTTTTAAAATGGTCTCCAAGCTGGGTGCCATGCCATACACCTGTAAACATAGCAACTCAGGAGGCAGAGGCTGGAGGATGGCAGGTTTGAGGCCAGAGGCAGCCTGTGTAACTTAGTGAGATCTTGACTCAAAATAAACAATTAAAAAATGGGCTGGAGGTGCAGCCCAGTGGCAGAACACTTGCAAAGTATGTATGAGGCCCTGGGTTCAACCTCCAAAACAAATAAATAAGTAAATACATAAATAAACATGCATTTTATAGTAGAAAAGCCAAAGCACATATCTTCTTTAATACATTTTACTGATCTATTCACACTGAACTCATAGCCAATAACATTATAGCTTATCACCTGAATGAAGCTTAGTGAATATGTATTTTCTCCCTAAGGCACATCACAGACTTCTTGTGCTTACGGACACCAGATATCACTTTAGCACTATGCTTGCAGATGTCCATGTATCCCAGACTGGGCTTAAATTCATGATCCTCCTTCTTCCGCCTCCCCAGTCACTGGGATTACAGAGGTGAGCCATCACTCCAGCCTTAAAACTCATGTTTAAATTTGATTGCCATTGTAATGAAATTGAGAGTAGGGCAGTTAAGAGGTGATTAGACCCTTAGAGAGACGGATGGCTTCTTACAGGAGTGGGTTTGTTTCTCGCGAGAGCAAACAGGTTCTAATAAAGCAAGGCTGCCCTCGGGTTCCACCTCTTCCACACTCACCCGCTTCTCCTTCCAGTTTCCCACCACAATATGATGTTGCAGAGGGCCTCGTCAGATGCAGCTACCCAACCTTGGACTTGAGAGCCTTCAGCACCATGAGCTCAATATACTTCTTTCTTTTATAAATTATCCTGCCCCAGGTACCCTGTGACAGCAACAGAAAATGGACTAAGAGAACAGAAACACGCATACACGCTGTTATGTATTGATTGGTGGGCAAATATGTTGTGACCATAGACTCAAAGGGACCTAATTTGTATTTCTCCCAGGAGCAATAGTTTGGTATTCCCTAATTCAGTGTTCATCAGGAACTTTATAGGCCAAAACTAAAACCAACTCTAATTGTTCTTGAGTGACATAATCCTCTTTCCCCGATTCACCTCTCTGGCTCTTCGCTCACTCCTCTCCATTAGTCTGAATTGACAGCCACTTCCTGGTGACATTCAGTAGATTTGATCAAGAAAGACAAAAAAAAAAAGGAAAAGCTGGTTGCTTTTCAGTGATCTTTACCAGGGAGCATCCTGATCTGCTTTATATTGTCCTGGGGAAGCATTACCTTGGTCAGGCACAGGTATCAGCAAGTGCACTAAAGAATGTTATTATTGTTGTTAGATGCAGTGGAATCTTGTCCAATTCATAGAGACCCTCAGAGGGTTTTCATTAGCTGATTGTTTTGGGATTGCCTGGGGAGTGGATTTCCATGTCCTTCTCCCATTTTTGTGGTGCTGGGAATCAAACTCTGGACCTCAGAGACTACAGAGTGGTACTCTACCAACTGAGCTAAATCCCAGCCCCAGGCTAAAGAATAGAAATAAAAAACCTAATTGGGCAAAGAGATGCCAACATTCTGAGGGAAGAAGGAAGAAAAGAGGGAGGAAGGAAAGAAGGAAGGAAGGAAGGAAGGAAGGAAGGAAGGAAGGAAGGAAAGAAAGGAAAGGAAGAGGGGAAGCTTGTCTTGCCTTTTACCAAATTACCACATGGAATCTAGCAGAAGAAATATCCAGACAATTAAAAATGAAATGCACAACCTATACCAGCTACTGGACACTAAAGGACACTTGCTTCATAGGAGGGAGACCTCTGACCCTTTCTTGAGTCACCGGTCTGGCGCCTCTCTGGCCCAGGGAAAGGTCAGGGGTTGTGGAATCAGACAGATTAAAAGCCTGGCTGTCCTACTCCTGGGCTGTGCCAACTTCAGCCTCAGTTTCTCCTATTGTAAGTCGACAGTTGAATAGCTATTTAGAGGAGATTTTGAAAGTATTGAGAGAAATTCAGTGCATGTTGCAATCCCTGGTCCATGTGGGTTATTCAAGAAGCTTCTTCGATGTTGCTGTTTTTTCTCCACTGCACACTTATTTGTGAGTATCACCTCTCCATAACCCTTTCTTCTGGAGAAGAAAGGATCCTGTGCCCACCCTTTGGTCCATTAGCAAAGTTGGACTGTGCATCTACTGCTTATCAAGCCCTGTGGAGCATGGGAGAAGTAGAAGTGTGAGGTTCATTCCAAAGGAACTCATTCTCATGTCCATAATGATATCTTCCTATCTTAAATAATAATATTACCAGACATGGTGGTGCACAATCCCAGAACTTGGGAGATGAGGCAGGAAGTTCATGAATTTGAGCCCTGCCTGGGCTACATAGTGACAACCTGTTGAAAGAAAGAAGAAAGGGGGGGGGGGAGGAGGAGGAAGGAGGAGGAGAAGGAGGAGGAGCGGGAGGAGGGAGGAAGGAAAGAAGGAAGGAAGGAAGGGAGGGAGGGAGGGAGAAAACAATCATAGTATCTTCTATATCCCTAATGCATGAAACCAAGTGATAAGAGATGTAAGAAGGAATGCCTTATTCTGTAAAAATTCATTTAAAAAGCCAGATGTGGTATCACACACCTGTGACCCTGGCACTCAAGAAGCTGAGGCAGGAGAATAGGGAGTTCAAGGCCAGCCTTGGCTATGAGACATTGTCTAAGAAAAAAACTATCCACAGAAGGTATTATTCGAACTGTTGTGGGGGTAGGAGAACCAAGAAGACTTCCTAGAGAAAGAGAGGCATCACCTAGGCCTTGTTAGTAAGATTCATAGAAGCGTTGATCTGGTGAGGACTAGAGCAGATGGAGATAAAGTAAGTAGCTTGGTTTTGATCATAACATATACCAAAGCCCCAAGGGCCTAAATGGAAACCTCATAGTGAAAATAGATGGGGTTAAATTTTTTTTCAACAGCTTCTCATCTCCCATACAAAAGCCAAGCTTGTGTCTGCTTCTCTTCTATTTTATTTAATTAAGTTGGAGGGATTTTTAAATCTATGTTCTAGGGATATTAATGTTCCATTAGCAAATTTTTAAAATTTAGACAAAAATAAAAGTAAAATCACCCATAGGGATAATGACAATTAATGTTTTGGTGAACCCTTTCCTAAAATATTATGGAAGTATTTTGTGTGTATGTGTATGTGGGCACACATTTTACTGACCCAAACTAGCATGATATTTTGCATTTTTTCTAGCGTGCTTCTTATCACTCCATTTACATGTTGCAAACAGGCTATCGATGCCAATAAAAATGGAGCTCTACCATTATCTTCAGCAAATATATAGTATCCCATTGGGTGGATGAACCATAACTTATTAAATCTCTCCCTCCTTGAAGAACTTGTCATGTGTCTCTGTATTTTAGAGACAGTGCTAATTATTATAAAATAAATGTTTGGTTAGAACATTTGAAAATATAGAGGTTCTCTACTTTAACTTTCCCTTAAAGAATAATATTTGAATCAATATAAATTATCTAGAATAACAAGGAACTGAATAACACACTGGTTTTATTTCACATCTAAGAAACTCTGGAATTGATAGGAATGCCTATTTCATGATTAGCCTGACCAGGGCTGTTTTCCTGGTAGCTGATCTTATCCTCCTTCTCTTCCTTATAAAGAAAAATCTAGATACCATAATGCTGACTGCAAAAACAAATTGTATGTTATAGAACTTAAATTGTCTTGTTATTGTTGTTAGGTGCTGTCAAGTCAGTGTCTGGCTCATGGCAACCCTGCGTACAACAGGCGAAACACTCTTGTCAGTGCTTCTCTGCTATACATAGAGTTTTCAATGGCTGATTGATTTTTGGGAGTGGGTTGCCAGGTCCTTCTCTCAAGCCTACAGTGCCTGCTGTTCCCAGGTGGTCTCCCATCCAAGTACCAACCAGGCCTAACCCTGCTTAGCTTCCGAGATCTGACAGGATTGGATGCCACAGTGGTATGGCTGCAGGTGTTAAATTGTCATAAGATATATGTATTTAAAAAAAAAAAAAAAAGAATTCTACAAGACAGAGGAGGCCTGGTGCAGCTCAATGTTAGAGTGCTTGTCTAGCATGTGCGAGACTCTATAGTTTCAATCCCCAGCACTTCAAGAAAAAGAGAAAGAGAGAATTCTACAAGACAGAAATATGTACTTCAAAAATAGTTTGATCTAGAGCTGGGCACAGTAGTGCACGCCTGTAATCCCAGCAACTTGGGAGGTGGAGGCAGGAGGATCACAAGTTCAAGACCAGAAGCAGCCTGTGTAATTTAGTGAGACCCTGTCTCAAAAAGTAAAAAAAAAAAAAGAAAGAAAGAAAGAAAGAGAAAGAAAATGAGCTGAGGGTGCAGCTCAGTGGTACAGCACTTGCAAAGCACGAAAACACGAGGCCCTGGGCTCAACCCCCAGTACTGGGGGGAAAAAACATAGTTTGTTCTGATATTCTTATACTAAATCGGTTCTGGGAATATGTTCCAGATAAATGTTAAAAGGACAATGAACAAACACTAATTATCTATATTACATATTTCTTTAATGCTTTCAGTTTTATGCAATAAATGTATCAATTTTTATCAGAACAAAATGAAGGTTTTGCTGGGTGTGGGGGCACAGAGAGATTGAGATAGCAAAATTACAAATTCAAGGCAACTTGGTTTACATAGTGAGTTCAGGGGCAGCCTGGCTTATATAGTGACACCCTGTCAATACATAAATAAATGTTTTTTCAGAATCTTTTTTAGACAATAAGAGTTAAACAAAAAAATAAAATCACTCATTCTCAACACCCACTGCTGACATTTTGGTGTGTCTCCCTGTAACATTTGTCCACACATACTTAGGAAAATAGTTTCATACAGCCTGGATTATAATATAAATATGGTCTTGAATCCAGCTTATTTCACTTATAATATAAACATTTTCCACTCATAAACTTTTCATAAACACTTTTAATGGCTGTGTAATATTCCATTGAGTAGTATGTAATCATTTACTTAATGCTTTCCCTATGTTCAAACAACTTAGGTTGTTTTGAATTTTTCTCCTTTATACATGAAGTTTTCATCTTAATGCAGAAATCCAAGCCTGCACTTTGAATTATTTCCTTATGAGAGATTCCCAGAAGTGAAATGACTAGTACTAAGGCAATGAACATTTTTCAGGCCTGCAATACATATTGCCAAATTCCTTTCCCAAAAGGGTTGTACCATTTCACACTCCCACTAACAGTGTTGCTCATTCCATTTTTAATGGCATCGTGTGACTGAAATAGCCAATAGGAAGGATTAAATAAACTATGAGACATCCCGCCAGTGAGTGATACAGCCCATGAACCTGATCATGAGGCCTGTGGACCGGCATGGAAAAACAGTTATGCTGCAATGCTTAGCAGAAAACAAGACTGAATGTAATGGCTGCTGCATAAAAACTAAATAAATAGGCAAGACTGCATAAGGATAAAGTCTGGGTGGAAAAACAGGAAACATTGATGTGTAAGTATACGTGTGGCAAAGGGATGAATGTGAGAGCTAGCACTGTCCCTTTAGTTTTAATTATTTTCACTCTATGGGTTAATTTTGCCTTATGTTGAGCCACAGCATTATTTCATAGTTCAAAACTTTACATACTAGCAAACCATTCTGGCTAAAAATTTGCACTGTGCAGGATTTCTCAAATGCTCCTCCTCCAAGATTCTAGGATTTTTAAGGCCAGCCCAAGCCTTTTCATGGCTGAAGGATCATGGTGGTCCTTTCTGAATTCCCAGAAATAATTAAGTCAATGAATGGAATTTTCTCAAATGTAAATTCTCCCATGATTTTTTTTCCCCTCCAACCTCTGGCAACTGCCACCACTCTTCTACTAACAGATGACAAGAATGAAGACTTCGCAAATAGTAACAGCAAACCACTGAAGCAGCTGGTCGCATTCTATGGGTCCTGCACTTGTGGTTATAGGATTTGAGCACAGCATGGAAGACACTCATATTTACTGCTGGCAAAACAGTTCCAAGTCCTATGATGGAGTGAATAGCAATAGGTTCTGACGATCCCCAAGAGCACTGTGATGTCAGTTGGTAGAGATTTTTTATTGTTTAAAAAGATTTTTTTATTGTCTAAAAAAGATTCTGAAAAAACGTTTATTTATTGACAGGGTGTCACCATGTCAGTTGCTGGAATCTGACATCTGTAGAGACAGAAGTAAGCTGAATTCTGACCCTTCCTGTCTCAGATCCTGATGTGGGTGGAAGAAACCCAGAGGATGATATACCCTAGAGCTGACAGGGTCTGCCTCCTAAAGCTGGAGAAGAAGGCACAGCCCTCCTCCTCCTCCTCCTCCTCTTCTACCTCTCCCTTCTCCTCTCCCTTCTCTTGCAGTGATGGGGGCCAAACCCAGGGCCTCATGCATACTTTTTGCATATGCTCTACCGCTGAGCTGCTCCCCTAGCCCCTTTTTTATTTTTTATCTTAAGACAGGTCTCAGTTACACAGGCTGCCTCTGGCCTCAAACCTGTGATCCTCCTGCCACTGCCTCCCAAGCTGCTGGGATTACAGGTGTGCAACATGGTACGTGGCTGGCACAGTCTTCTTAAGCAGCCCACGCCTTACCTTCAGTGCCATGTGTGATGGTGTTCCTCCCTCCAGTATGATTTCCCATGTCCCCCAGCATCAGCCTAACTTCCCTGTTGGCTCTACTTTCCTAATTCAGACAGAATCTTGGGACCTGAGCAGTCCCCAGGAACTTGTTAGGAATCCAGAATGCCAGACCCCTCTCCAGACACAGGGACTCAGACTGTGCATTTCCACAGGATGCCTGGATGCCCCACCTGTGCATTTGGCTTGAGAAACCCTGGGCTAAGCCACCTGCTCATATCACCTCTGGTACAAGTACTTCAGTAGCTCCTGCTGCCTGCACAGAGCCATCCGGCCTCAGTCATCTGGCCCCAGCCCACCTATCCAGCCTCTTCCCAATTAATCCGCACATACTTGACATTCCCTGAATGCACAAGACTCACCAAACCCAGCTTTGAATGTACAGTACTTCCTGTAAGAATACCTTCCCATAAATGGTGAAACCATACTCCATCTTCAAAACCTGGCCAAGTCCTCCTCCAGGAAGCCTCCTCAGACTCCTCCTCCCCAGCTTTCCGCCCTCTGAGATATGGGGCCCTTGTCTTTTGAGTAGCCCATGCTTACACGTGTGGACACCCTTCTAGGTGGCAATTTCCTCCTGGGTGCCCAGGAGACATTTAACCCCACGCTTGCTAAATGGAAATGACTAAATGAAGGGATGCCTGCAGTGGTAGCACTGT
>VMDO01007379.1:71530-91790 GCA_007922755.1 Pedetes capensis
GGATGGGAGACCGCCTGGGAACACCAGAAGCTGTAGGCTTGGGAGAAGGACCTGGCAACCCCCTCCCAAAAATCAATCTGCCATTGAAAACCCTATGAACAGCAGAGAAGCACTGACAATAGTGTTTCCCCTGTTGTACAGAGGGTCGCTATGAGTCGGATACCGACTCGACGGCACCTAACAACAACAACAACAAAATGAAGGGATGATCGCATGCTACTTTCTGGCCCTGCCACAAGATCACTGATATGATTTTCCATGTCCCCATCTCACGCGGATTTTGTGAAAAGCAAGTATTTTGTGGGTGGAAAAGTGCCTTGTAAACTGCAAGGACGTACAGGATTCAGACCCAGGGGACATCCCTGGATCTGCCTGGGGTTGGCCCCATGCTAATGACCTGAAGGGCTACGGATCCCAATAATTACAAGGCCCCACCCAGAGAGATTCTGAGTTGGTAGGGATTCTGCAGTTTGACAAGTTTTCAA
Organism: Pedetes capensis; assembly: GCA_007922755.1. Taxonomy (NCBI): domain Eukaryota; kingdom Metazoa; phylum Chordata; class Mammalia; order Rodentia; family Pedetidae; genus Pedetes; species Pedetes capensis. The sequence goes on from VMDO01007379.1 coordinate 72,016, forward strand.
CTGGTTTCAGATTGAAGCCAAATCTGGTACAGGCTGGCTTGGGTTCCTCTCCCACTCCGTGACCATGATGGGGACCAGAGTAAAGTAGGAGAAGCACAGATGCAAAATTTACGGAGGCCCTCCTGCTCCGGGGTGCACAAGGGCAGCACTGGCCTCCTAAGAGGGGTCTCTTTAAAAACTTGCAGCCAAGGGGTCCTTCTTGTCTTGACCACCCCAGCAAAGCAGCCCCAACGTGTGCTCTGCTCACTCCGTGGGACAGCCACAGGGGCCTGGCCCACTGTGCCCACCCCTCAGGAGAATCCAGCCTGTGCCCACCAGGACATACAGGGAGCCCAGGGCCTTGGCCACAGACAGGCCCAGGTGAGCTAAGGACAAGGTACCCACAGGACCTTGGGATTCCAGGCCGACCACAACAGCCCATTAACTGCGTACTTTCCCTCAGTGGGGAAGAGGCAGACTGATCCTAACCTCATGCCCCACAAAGTCTGACCACCTGGGCACCAGGGTTCTTTGAAGAGCCCAGGGCTTGGCACCCAAGCAGCAAGGCCTTCCTCGTTTCTTCAGATCCCAAGCTCCAACCCGAAGCATTCCAGAGTCCTGGAGTCAACACCGTCCCAGATCAGAGGGACTGTCTGCGGCAGCCATGCATGAGGGTGGGGAGGCCCCAAGCCCTCTGTCATCCCTTTCTGTCATGGGCTTACCTTGGCTGGGGCCGGCTGTGTAAGATGGGCTCCGTAGATAGCGCAGGGCATATCCAGTTTGTTTTGTTTGTGTTTGTGTTTTGTTTTGAAACAGGGTTTCAGTATGTAGCCCAGGCTGGCCTAGAACTCACCAAGTTTATCAGGCTGCTCTCAAACCCATGTTGATCCTCCTGCCTTAGCCTCCCACACCTGGCTTCAGTTCCTTTGACAGGGAGGGGTGGGTAGGAGGGTTTTCCTATGACCATGACAGTTGCACAGGTGGGCACTAATGTCACAGGTTCACAGGTGAGGAGACTGTCTCCAAGAGGCAAAGGAATTTCTCCAGAAGCAAAGGCACATCAATGGTGGGGCTGGGGTTTTGGCCCCAAGCTCTTCTGCTCCCCCTTGCCTCTCTGAGTTTGTTTTTGATTTTTGTTTTAAGATATATTTTTGTGCCGGGCGCGGTGCCGCACACCTGTAATCCCAGCGGTTTAGGAGGCAGAAGCAGGAGGATCGCAAGTTCAAGAACAGAGGCAGTATGCATAATTTAGCGAGACCCTGTCTCAAAAAGTAAAAGAAAAAAAAAAATGGGCTGAGGGTGCAGCTCAGTGGTCCAGCACTTGCAGAGCATGCAAGCGCGAGGCCCTGGGTTCAACAACCAGTACCGAAAAAAAAAAAAAAGATACATTTTTGCTGGGTGTCATGGCACATACCTGTAATCCCAGCAACTCAGTAGGCCAGGAGGTTAACACAGGAGAGTCGTGAGTTCAAGGCCAGAGGCAGACTACACAATTTAGTAAAACCCTGTTTCAAGATAAAAAGTAAAAAAAGGGGCTGGGGGTGCAGCTCAGTAGTGGTGCACTTGCCTAGCATGCCCAAATCCCTGGGCTCATTTAGTCTTCCAGCAAATATATATATATATATATATATATATATATATATGTTTGCTGTAGTGAGGTGCCATGGAGTTGAGTCTGATTCAGGATAACCCTCATAGGGTATTCAATGGCGGACTGTTTTGGGACTGCTTTGGGAGTGGATAACCATATCCTTCTCTTATTTTGTGGTGCTGGGAATCGAACCCAGGTCCTCAGAGAGTACAGAGCAGCACTCTACCAACTGAGCTAACCCTCAGCCATATATATATATATATATATATATATATATATATATATATATATATATGTATATGTACTATATATACATAGTTGTTGTTGTTGTTAGGTGCCGTCGAGTCAGTATCCAACTCATAGCGACCCTCATAGGGTTTTCAATGGCTGGCTATTTCGGGATAGCCTTGGGAGTGGATTGCCAGGTCCTTCTCCCATTTTTGCGGTGCTGGGAATTGAACTCGGGTCCTCAGAGACTGCAGCGCAGCGCTCTACCAACTGAGCCAAGTCCCAACATATACATAGTACCCCCTGCTTTATATTTCCAAGATTTTTCTTCTGTTTTCCTGTAGCATCTGCACATAACAGTGATTGACAGCTTGAGTTCTAGCAGTTTCCTCTGAAGATGTGTCCCGCACACCCCCTTAAACTTAAGGCTGGGTCCTTAAGGAGTTTGGAGACGTGTGCACATGTGCACACACACGTGTGCGCACGCATGTACACTATGGACCTTGTTTCAAAACAATATATTTACAGACACACAATAAAATATATAAGATGATGAAGAGAAAGTAATTGTATAAAAATCCAATTATTGAAACATTCATGTAATATGAAAATCTATGATTTCCAGATACAACACATACACACACACACACACACACACACACACACACACACACACAAACTGCCACACATCAGCGAAGGCCAAAGGGAGTGGAACTGACTGCCATCTGGAAGGCTAATGGCAATGCATAGTGGAGGCCCTTGAGTATTGCAAAGAACCTACTGACATTCCTTTAAGGCTTTTCCATTTCAATTGCCTACAGATACATTCCAACAGGGTCCCCAGGATTGCCCATAAAGATGCTAGCATATCTCTCTTTTTGAATAAGTAGAAACAGTTGGGTGTAGTGGCGCACACCTGTAATCCCAGTGAATCAGGAGGCAGAGGCAGGAGGATCTCAAGGTCAAGACCACAGGCAGTCTGCATAATTTAGTGAGACCCTGTCTCAAAAAGTAAAAGAATGGGCTGAGGACACAGCTCAGAGGTATAGTACTTACAAAGCATGCAAGCGCCAGGCCCTGGTTCAACCCCCAGTACCATAAAATAAATAAATAATTAATTAAATAAGAAAGAAAAAGAAAAAAGAAAAAAGACAAGAAAAAGTGCAAACAAAGGTTTCATTGTCAAGGTCAAAGCTAGCAAAAGAAGGCCCCAATGAATCCACAGACCTCTCCTCGCTGTCCAGGACCCATGCAAGGCAAATGCTCAGGTGGGAGGAGCGGGCCTTATCTGCTCAGTGTTGAGCAGAGCAGCCCATTAGCTTGGTAATGAACAAGATAAGTAATTTGGGTGGGGAGGCCGGAACGTGTGGGTCAGTGTTCCTATATCAGGTAGGCTGATTCCCCCATCGCTATGTAGAGCGTGCCAGAGCTGCCTAAGCAATCCTTGTCATGTGCCTCACTAAGAAATACTAACTTCCAATAACAAAGGAGATGGGGCTTTTCCAACAACCACCCCAGGCTTGGTCACAGAAGCCAGGGAACCCCCCTCAGCAGACTGGCCAGCTTGGGTGCTAGGGACTGAATGGGTGAGTGGAAGGCAGACAGCAGAGATCCTCATATGGCAAAGGAGAAACCCCAGGAATTTATATGACTTGAAGAAAACAAGGAACTACAAAAAGTTTCATAGGAAAGAAGAAATTCACTGAGCACTTCAAGGTCACAGAACTCAGTGCAGGGTAACAAATAGGTCCTGGCATTTCCTTCACACAGATCCTGTGTGGCACAGGGCTGGGATGAGTGGTGGTGAATAGAGATTCCAGAGGCTGAGGCAGGGGAATCACAAGTTCTAGGCCAGAGGCAGCCTGAGCAATTTAGTAAGACCATGGCCAAAATAAAAAATTGAAAAGGGGAGGGGGTGCAGCTCAGTGGGAGAGCCCTTGCCTAGCATGCATGAAACCCTGGATTCAATCCTACTCCCAGTACCACCAAAAAAGAAGAGGGAGAAGGAGATGGAGAGGGAAAAGGAGGAGGAGGAAGAGGAGAGGAAGAGGAGGAGGAGGAGGAGGAGGAGAAGGACAAGGAGAAGGAGGAGGAGGGTGACAGGGAACAAGTAATGCCCACGGTATGAAAGGAGGTCCAGCATGGCTTACTGGTAGAGGTAGACCTGAAAAGAAGGCTGGATGACAAAACAGGAGTGAGGTGTAAAAGAGAGGAGTTGCAAGGGTACTTACTGATAGCAGAACAACCCTGGAGAGCAGGGGTGCCAGGCACCTCCCATCTCCCCCGAGATCCACGGTGCATATTCCCTCACTCTGTTCTGAGACTCAGGAGGCTGACCTTTCTGGGCCACATCAGTGCTCACCTTGACCATGGCTTCTGGTCAGAGTCAGCCTGTGGCAGATGGAAGAGCAAAGAAGAGAAGGAGAAAAGGTGGTGGGCTGATTGTCTGCTCTCCCCCTCCCCCCACCATTTGACCCTTCCAGTGTGGGGGCGTGGCCAAGGTACCCCTGTTCCTAGTCCCCATGGGCTGCCCTATTGCTTTTTGTTTCCCTAGACCCCGCTCACCCTTTGTAAAAGTCACTTTATTAAACTCCCACCAAAACATCCTCTCTGTGTCCTGATACAGAAGGCATGGAGGACTTTTTCCATCATCAAAGTATGACAAAACAATCACCTAAGGTAGGGGAGAAGCAGGAACATCTCCCTGTAAATTTACAACATTCTAGAATTAACGAAGCCTTTTCCCAGGGATGGACTTACAGCTCACAGCTACCCTATAAGCATCAGGCAGGTCAGAGGCCACCAATTCCATCTCAAGATTCACAGCAGGGCCCCAGAGAGCAAATGGAAACTTGGCTAAGAGGCATGGCTGATCAGTAAGACAGTCAAAGACGGGGCTTGCAGTGTGAATTTTTTTTTTTTTTTTTTTTTTTTGGTTGCTAATGCAGTTCCTGGGGTTAGGATTTAGCTCAGCTGGTAGAGCGCTGCTCTGCAGTCTCTGAGGTCCTGGGTTTGATTCACAGTACCACAAACATGGGAGGATATGACAATCCACTCCCAGAGGCAATCCTGAAACAGTCAGCCATTGAAAACCCTATGAGGGTTGCTGAGTTGGACATGACTCCACAGCATCTAACAACAACAATGCAGTTCCTTTCTACCAATGAAAAAAAATAATTTCAGTGAGTTGAACCCAGGGCCTCACACATGCTAGGCAAGAGCTCTACCACTGACCTGCACCTCTAGCCCTTTTTTTTATTTTTTATTTTGAGACAGGATATTGTTAAATTATCTCTGGCCTTGAACTTGCAATACTCCTGCCTCTACTTTCTGAGTAGCTGGGATTACAGGCACGCACCGTGTCAACTTGCTCTACCAATGCCAATTTAAGCAGGCCTGGAATGGTGAAATAAATTCAAAAGGGCTCTCAGGCACACACGCACACACACACACCTTCAATAGGGGTGTGATTCATTCAACAAACATTTATTGAGCTTTGCCTGGGTTTACAGACCTGTATTAGAAATTGACGGATGAGAAAGATTAGATATGGGGAGGAGAATGAGTCAGAAGGGCTGGCAGCACAGGGTGGTAGACAGGCCATTCTGGCCCCATAGCCAGGAGACCTGGCTCTGAGATCTTCTATCAATTCAAATTGGAAAGTCCAAAGAGGTCAACCACTTTCTGTTTTGGACACAATGGCCAAGTTGACTTCAGAGGTGACCGCCATGGTGAAATCTCCTCAACAGCTCTAAACTTCTTATCATAAACCTGGGATCCCTCACTACCTGCCTTTGCTCATCTCTCCACTCTTGACTCTTGGAGACCCTGCGCCTCCCCCGATGTGACCCTGACAGTAGGAGCTACCCAGCTACCTACACCAAAGCCACACTTCCTACCTTCAAGGCTTTGCCCTAGCTGTTCCCTACACACACACAGCTTCTCCCCACTCCTTGCTCTGTTTTTCTCACCAGAAAGATGCTTACTCAACCTTCACATTTCAAGCCAGGCCAGTTACTGTACCCTCAGTAGCACCTAATACAAGATACTCCCCACCCAGCCTTTTGTACTGGCAACTCATCATTCAGTTCATTAAGTAATCTATGTCCATGGGATAATAACACAATTATCAAACTTTTTTTTTTTTTTTTGCAGTACTAAGGGTTGAACCCAGGGCCTCACACATGTTAAGCAAGTGCTCTACCACTGAGCTGCACCCCCAACCCCTTTCTTATTTTTTATTTTGAGACATGGTCTGGCTGGGTGATACAGACTGCCTCCACTCTTGAACTCAAGGTCCTCCCACCTCAGCCTCCCAAGTCACTGACATTATAAGCATGGACCATGGCACCTGGCTTCAAACCAAGTACTTGTTTCTTTGGTTGATTTTTGTTTGTTTATGTTGTTTTGTTTTTACAGTACTAGGGGTTTGAACCCATGGGCTTACACACAGCAGGCAAGAGCTCTATCACTAAGCGGCACCTCCAGTCCCCTTACATTTTTGTGTTTTAGAAACAGAGTCTCACTAATCTGTGCAAATTGCCTCTGGCCTAGAACTCCTGATCCTCCTGCCTTAGTCTCCTGAGTCACTGGGATTATAGGCATGCAATACCAGGCCCATACAAAGTTTTTGAAGAAATAAGGAACTTAAATTTGGTTGAAGAGTGAATGAGTGTGTGGATAGTTGAATCAGTGAGTAGAAAGATGAATAAATGGATGAATGGATGGATGGATGGGTAGATTGAAGATGAATGAGTAACAATGTGTAGATGGATGAAGAATTAGACGGATAGGTGGTTTCATGAATGGGCAGGACAGTTGGATGGATGACTTGCATTGATCAAAGGGATCAAGGGATTTGGGGCTGGTTTGGTGGTGTACAGCTGTAATTCCAGCAGGCAAGAGGCAAAGGCATGAGGATCTCCAGTTCAAGGCCACCCTGGGCTACATAGCAAGTTCAAGGCCGGCCTGAGCTAAATACCGACACTCTATCCTAAAAACAAAATACATACATACATACATGGGAAGAGGAGCTGGGGAATACAATCTGAAGGTGAGAAAGAGTATCATGAACAAGATGTAGTGGCACACACCTGGCACACGCCTCAGTGCAGGAGGCTGTGGCAGGAGGATTACAAGTTTGAAGCCAGATGCAGCCTGCATAATTTAAGGAGACTCTGTCTCAAAATAAAACGTAAAAAATAGGCTGAGGGTGGAATTCAGCAGTACAACACTGGTAAAGCCTGTGTGGGGCCCCGGGTTTAATACCAGAGAACTGAAAGAAAATCAACAACAACAAAAGACTTTCTCTCTTAAGGAAAACAAAACAAAACAACAACAACAACAAAAACCCCACAGCATGAGACCTGTATTATGATATCATTTCACTGATAAAGAAGCTGAAGCTCAAAGGCAACTTAGAATTGCTGGGGTTTGGACTTTGATCTGTCTAACATGACAGTGCAAGATCTTCAACACCATGCTATACTTCCGTAAATATTTTTGAATATTTAATATCATCCCTGTAACTTAGTCATGCATTCAAGCCATGAGACTTGGAAGAAGAAATTTAAACATGACTCATTTTATCATCTCACTTATTCTTTAGACAACTTCTTACATGTGGAACTGGAGAAGAGTGATGTTTGTTGTTGTTAGGTACAGTCAGGTGTGTGTGTGTGTGTGTGTACACACATATATATACACTGAACTCATTCAGTTATAAATTCCTCTTCCTTTCCAAGTATACCAAGTGATTTTTTTTACATCTGTTCTATCATTTAACTCTAAAAGCTTATAAGATAGATTCTAATGTTTCTGTCTTCTAGAGGAGGAAACCCAGCCCAAGAGGAACCAGATGATACAACCAACATCACCAGTGATGGAGCCTGGCTGGCCTCAAGCCAACCTGGCTTCAAAATGCATGAGCTATGCCTTTGTCACTGAACAACCATCCCCTTTTAGGCCCTCGGCCTAGTTTCATCAGAACTAATGAGATTGTGTTTTCATGATGAGAAATAAATATTGTGCATGTTCCAAACATATAATGCCATTTGGGTAGAAGTAGAGGATTTAGGCATACAAAGATCAGGAATATTTTGAAACTGAGATAAATCAAAAGGTGTTGGGAGCTACAGGTATAACTCAGTGGTTGCTTGCATAGCATATAAAGAGCCTGGGTTCAATTCCCATCAGTGGGGTGAGGGGAAGTAGATATCAAAAGGATTTGGTGTACAAAATATAAAGTGATAGTTAACTTTTCAACCACTGAATGTTTTCCACTGCAAGTACAGTTGGATATGAGAATTAATATTAGTAGTGGGTACAATTTGCACAGGACTTCAAATGACTTGATGGTTTCTGGTCCTCAGAACAGCCCTAAGATCTGGTATTATCAACACTGTTCACAGGGGAGGAAACTGAGGCTCAGTGAGCAAAGGTATGACCCCAAGGCACATTTGTCGGAAGTGGAAAAACTGGGATCCTGACTTTCTGAACCTTCCCGCTGCACAACACTGCTGGTCCCTAGAAGGGCACGCACGAGTAACTCTACATGGCATATTACTTCTCATGTATTGCCAAGCACATCACAAGTCTGGTCTAGATAAAGTACACAAGTTTCTCTTGCTACATTTTTTTTTTTTTTTTTTTTTTTTGGTAGTAGTAGGGAGTTGAACCCATCACCTCACACATGCTACACAAATGCTCTGCTGCAGAGCTGCACCCTCAGGCCCCTTTTATATTTTGAGCCAACGTCTCACTAAGTTGTGCAGGCTGCCTCAGTCCTCAAACTCATGATCCTCCTGCCTTAGCCTCCTGAGTTGCTGGAGTTACAGGCATGTGTCATGGCACCCAGCTCCAGTTGATACTTCTAACCTGCTGTCACCAATAATTTCCTCAACTGTGTTCATGCCATTTATATAAACCAGAACCACTGAAGCATCTGCTCTCCTTCCACCCAAACCTAAAGCAAGCCCTGGGCAAGACAGGGTACAAGCCCACTTGCTAGAGAAGATCGGAAAACCCTCCTCACGCTAAGCCTAAGAAACTCATTCTTCCCCACCAAGCTCCATCTCCAGCCTTTGATTTTTCAAGACAAGGTCTTGCTGTGTAGCCCAGGCTGGCTGCAAATCTGCAATCCTCCTGTCTCCACCTTCTGACTCCTAGTATTACTGGAATGACAGGTGTGTGCCACCACTGCAGGCCTAAGACCCCCATTCTAATCTCAAGTCACCTCCCGAGGGAAGTGGTTTGTCCAAGTGGCCCCTGTTCATCATGCCGGAGTGCTATTCCTGGACTTTTCTTTGTGGATATTAAAATCCTTATTTAAACTCACTGGGAAGCTTGATGTTCAGAGAAGGTCTGGCAGGCAGTGATTAAGCAAAGTAAAGATCCTGTCTGGAATGAGAGAGGCTAGCCCTGGAGTAACTGTCCTGCTTGTCCCCTTGATATCTAATGATTTCCTTAAGAAGGAACCACCAGCTTCCAGGCCTGGAAATTCTTTGAAATGCTTTTCTGGGGTCCCCACTGCCTAGCTGCTGGAGCCACATTTCTTCATCCTGCTTCCCTGTCCTCCCAACACCAGGGGCACGAAGTTCCAGCTTGTGAGCAAGAAGAGAGGCCCTGGATTCTTGGTGGAGTGCTCAGCTCAGGGGAAAATTGACACACAGGGCTAGATCCGTGCTAGATGATAAACAGGAAAGGAAAGAGGTATCTAGACTGCATCATGACTCTGCTCCTAATATCACTTTCATTTTTATACTGAAGACAGGATTTGGTTAACTCTTACTCATGGTTGCATCACTGAGGGCAGAGAGATTGTGTTCCTTGGCGAAGACTGGCCCTTACAGATGTGTTGGGGAAGGGGTTGTTCTGGGCCTGAAACATTATTCAGGAAGCCTTTTGATGCACCTCTGCTGAGGAAGTGCTACCTTTATTTCTCAGTAGCTGATTCCAAACTTCCATCCCATCCTCAGACAGCTGGACCCTCCCTAAACTGGCTCACTCTCAGCAAAGAAGTCATCAGTTTGTGGAATCTTCTCTGCCTTCTTTGTCCACACTTCTGTTGTTGTTAGGTGTCATCGAGTCGCATCCCACTCATAATGAGCCTCATAGGGTTTTCGATGGCTGTTTCAGGATTGCCTCAGGAGTGGATTACCACATCCTTCTCCCATTTTGGTGGTGCTAGGAATCAAACTTGGGACCTCAGAGACTGTAGGGCAGCATTCCACCAACTGAGTTAAATCCTAGCAGTCGTCCACACTTTTGGCCCTGCCTTATCCACACTTGCAGGCCTACTTCTCTTCTTCCATCTCTTCTGCCTGGCCATGCATCTGCTCAGAGGCACCCTTCTGCCAATCATCCCCTCTCTCTGCAGTGTATTTAATCAGCTCCTTTCCACCAGTCCTTCCTGTTGGCATTCAAACATGTTCACATTGCTTACACAATGAATAAATAGTAAATAAATAAATAAGAAAGAAAGAAAGCAAATAATCTCTCACCTCAATCCCCTCCAGCTATGTATGGCTTTAGCTTTTACTGTAGTTGGCTGGACTCTCCCTCACCTCTCTTACAAAGCCCACAAGCTGGCATCAGGCCCATTCTGCTACCAAAACCATCCTACCAATGTTACTGTGATCTTTAATTGGCCAAACCCAGTTGTTAATCTGAATCCCCATCCTCCTCCCAACCATCAGTCATACTCACTGCTCCCACTGTTCCCAGCCTCAGCAGCCCCCTGGGCCCTTGGCTATGACCCGCTAATGTTCTCCATACAGACAGCCCTGCCCCTGAGAAGCCACATGGCAATCTGGGAGGTCCTGGATCACAGTCCTATGACCTGAAGTTTACCATCTTGAGCTGATCTGTCCTGGAGCACTCATCTCCACAAATGCCTGAGAAGGACTGCAAGTCTGGCATGCGAAGCTATCAGCCTCTGTACTTCCCATTTTCCAAGATTCCAGGAATAACTTGGCCTCCTTAGGATTGACCCAATCTTTCTTTAGAAATGCTAACCTTCAGGAAGGCCTTGTTCCCCTTGCAGTTCCATCTCCTTTCAGTTTTGCATATCTCAAGCCCCATCCCTGGTGTGCTAGTTCATAGTTCACCTTTCAGAAGGCAGCCTCATTTGCAAGTGGTTACAAAGTGCTATAGCTCCGGGGGATCTCCAACAAGGTATCCTTTGACGGGCAGGAGGTCGTTCACCTAGAGTTCCTGGTCCTTCCACCCACTACCTCTCCAACTGTCCCCCCTCACTCCTCCTCCAGACCCCTCCACCAGTTCCTCCAAGGAATCAAAGCCCCTCCAATCCCTATCACACAGTCAGGCAGAAGTAATGCCTCCTCTCTGTGTTACCTCCCATGACTATAAATGGATCACTCTCGTGTATTGATTATCTTGACATTCTATTAGGGCCATTTTGGGGTTATTCTCACACTTATTTTCATTTGAAAACAGTGTTAAAGAGCAATCTATAACCTAAACAAACACCCAGACCCATTATGTCAATAACTTAGTAAATATTTTACTCGCTGGTTTCCAGCTGCCATGAGGAAAGATCCAACCATTTGCCAGATGCTCAGATGGTTCCTACAGAACAATCTGTAAGGAGCATGATCCTAGGAGGGAGTGCTGTAATAATAAATAATGTTAGATAATAGATGTTTCACATCTATTTTTTAGGTGGGGGGAGGTAGGCATGGTGTTGTGGAAAAGCACAAACTAAACATGGATTCATCTTGGACAAAATTGGATTGTAGTCCTGCTCTGAACAGTGTCAACCTACTAGCTCTGCATAGACTCTGGAACTCAGTTTTCTCATCTAACTAATGGGCACACATAGGTCTGCCTACCTAGGTGGGGATTGTTGGGATAGCAGGCGTGTAGCTCTTTGCGAGATTTGCCGCCATTGCTGAAATGGGCAGCAGAATTGCCTTGGGCCAGTATCATTGATGTTTTCTGGCTAGGAAAAAAAAAAAAAAGGAATTGCCAATCAAGCAGCCCACTTTCACTTTGACCCAACTGTGTCTCTTGAGACATAGGATGCTTACATTACTTCACAGGACTCTTTGGAAGACAGTGATGGGGAAATGATGAATGGCTTCCAAAAGTCAAGAGTCAGGGGCAAGTTTTAGGGCACTCCAGAATATAAACTCCATGCAGAATGCTTCTCCCTCCTTTCCTGTGATAATAGCCCCAGAAAGATCCACTAACAGGAGAAAAAAAAGAACTTCAATGTCTACTGATCATATGAGCTAACCAGCCCTCCAACCTCCACCCTCATCTGCCTAGGCTAGCAGCAGAAGACCCCTGCAGTCTGGATGACCTTGGGATGGTCACCTCAGTTCTCTGTCCTCCCTCTTCATCTGTCACTAAAAGAGCCCTCCCTACCTGGTTATTGTGCACGCATCAAGTGAGGTCATATATTTGAAAGACTTTGGTAAACAGACGACTGTTTAGAAAGCTGTCTGTATATGAATGATCAGCATTATTTATAGTCAGTGTGTGAGATAAATAAAGGAAAAGCAAAGACAGCCCATTTCTTGGCCCTACAAGGCAGAAGCAGGAGTTTCTGTTTAAAAACAGCCAGGGTTGATGATGCCTTCCAGGAACTGATGGAGCCATAGGGAAGGGTCCAGATCAGGATCTAGCTTTGGGATTTTTCAGAACAGCTTTGATACTTTAGGTTTGAATCCTGCCCACATCTCCAGTGGTAAAAATTTGCATAATCCTTCTGACCCTCTGGTTCTAAAATGAAAATAATAATAGCAAATTACCGCATATTATCCTGTCTTAAGCAGGTAGAGACAGGCGTTTGGAAAAAAGATAAGAAGGGCAGAAAGGTGTTAAAGTGACAGATTGCCACTGTATTCAGAAAAAGTCTAAGCTCTGTCCTGGGCCTAAAAGCACCTTCATAAAGAATATGGAAGGTGCCAGGCATGGTGGCATACACCTGTAATCCCAGCGGCTCAGGAGGTGGAGGCAGGAAGATCGCAAGCTCGAGACCAGAGGCAGTCTGAGTAACTTAGCCAGACCCTGTCTCAAAAAGTAAAAAAATGGGCTGGGAATGCAGCTCAGTGGTCAAGCACTTGCAGAGCATGCAAGCGCAAACCCCTAGGTTCAACCCCCAGTACCGAGAAAAAAAAAAAAAAAAAAAAAGAATATGGAAGGTGCTCAAGGCAGAAGGCAGCTCTTACTTCTCCCCTCCCATCAGCCTCTCCTGCAGCCACCTGGCCAGCCATTAATCTACCCCTTATTCCCCAGGTTCCTTTCACCACCTTTGCAATGCTCCATCAATTACTTTCCTGGCATCTCCTCAATGTTATCTCCTTCCAGAGCCCTGGTCATTGTATCACATTATCTTTTCCTCTTCTCTTTTCTTTTCTTCCTTTACTTATATGCTATCTAAACAAAATCACTTATTTACATGATTACTATGTGACTTTCTTTCTCCAAAAGATAAGCACCATCAGACAAGGGACCTTGTGGGTCTCACCCTACCTCCAGCCAGCATGGGGCATTGGAAAAGCAATCAAAAAGTACTTGAGTAGAAAAAGGAACAAATGAGTACATAACAATTGCTAATGATGAGGGGGATGGGTCAGGGGCCACCTGCTGTGTTCCAGCTCCCAGCAGCTGTCTGAGATGACCATGCACTCTTACCTGGGCAGAATTTCAGGCACTGCGGCCAAAGAGTACCTGATAGCCAAAGCCAAGGTGCAGGTAACAGTTGGTACAAGAGACTAAATCTTTAAGCTTAGATAGATCAGCCAAACTTAAAGGTTTACATTAGCTCTGTGTCCCTGTAGGCATGAACCTGCTGGCTGAACATTGCTGCCATCTGTATCTGATGCCTGGGCTTCGATGCAACAGTGGATATAAAAAGAAGAGTCCATATTGTTTCCAAAATACAAGACAAAATACAAAAACTAACTCAAGGAAACAAATTCTTGGGAAATCTCAGAACTTGCTTTGACTCCACCCAGGTTTACTGGATCCTGTTTTAGGATGAACATAGTTTAGAGTGTGGTTCTCACCAGGCAGAGGGACTAGAACAGGAGAACAAACACGAAGTGGGGAGAACAGGAAGCAGCACTAAGTTCTCCCAGGGGCAGGGAGGATTTAGAAGTCCCACTTAGAATGAACACCACGGCCAGGTGCCTGGCACATGAATCTATAATCCCAGCAAATTGAAGGATCATGAGTTCAAGGCCTGAGGCAGCCTATACAATTTAGCAAGATCTTGCCTCAAAATAAAAAATATACAAAAAGTGTAGGATGCACCTCAGTGGTACACCACTTGCCCAGCACATATGATACCCTGGGTTCAACCCCTTAGTACTAAAATAAAAAATAAAAAATAAAAATATCGGGCCTGTTGCAGTGGTACATGCCTGTAATCCCAGCAACCCAGGAGACAGAGGCAGTAGGATTGCAGGTTCCAGGCCAAAGGCAGCCTGCATAACTTAGTAAGACCCTATCTGAAGATTTAAAAAAAAAAAAACTAAAAAAAATTAAAAATAATGGGCTAGGGCTGGGGACCAGTGGTAAAGTACTTGCAAAGTATGCATGAGGCCAAGGATTCAACTCTAACTACTACTACTACTACAAAAAAAAATTAATGGAAATAAATAAATAAATAAAGTATTAGTCAACTAACTTAAAAAGTGAACACCGGGAAAGATCTGGCTTTGTATTTCTATAGTGAAAGTACAACCTGCAGAGAAATCCACAACAAAATCAACCCCTGAGGGAAGCATCCCAGCCTCCAGGTATCAAGGTCAAGTCAAGGTGATTCTTTAAGATCTGATATCCTTTCTCTAGCATGATAAGTGGTTTTAGGCCTGGGGGCAAATTCAGATCCAGCAGTGGGAAAACTACTTCCCACAAGCTGCCTTGCTGTTTACAGAAAGGCCAACAATAGAACATCTTTTTTCTTTCTTTCTTTCTTGTACTGGGGATTGAACCCAGGGCCTTGCACATGCTAGGTAAGACCTCCATCCCTGAGCTAAATTCCACTCCCAAGCGATGGATCCTGAGCCACTCATTTCTTTGAGAACAACTACCTCTTCTGACCACAGCTTGGGCAGCTCAAAGGCTACCTAGCCAGAAACTGCAGGTTGCATTTGGCAGGCAAAGGTGTGGCTCTGAACTCCAGGGAAAAATACAATAGTGTCTCCTCTTCACAATGGCCTGATCTTAAAATGATTATACTTAAGAGCCCTTGTGGACCCTGTTATTATAAGTCCCTTCTACCTTGTCATGTTAGCAGTGACACTGTTTAGGTAGCAAAGCCCGGAAGTTCAGCTCCATGCAGTACTTTGTGGAAATAGCTAGAGCTGTGGGGTCTACACATCTGGGTTCAATCCTTTGCCACTGTCCTCTTTCCTTAAGTAATTAAGTACCTCTCACCCTGTGACTCAGTTTCCTCATCTGCAGCCTGAGGTAATGGATGAAAGCAGTACCTTGCACATAGCAAATTTTGATCCATTAATAATTAAATCAATAGTAGGTTGCCACCAATATTTTTAAAGGGGAAATGGAATAGTATAGAATATAAAATACCAGGGTGGGTGGCAGTAAGTATATTGTCTTATGAAGCTTACTTTATTCACAAACACATACTGGTATCGATACAAAATGTACTTCTCCCTGTGGGTTGCTCTGCAAAAAAGAAGAGAAAAAAAGCCCAAGGCTTCAAGGCTCATAAGCAGGACAGGCAAATCAATAGGCCAGTCCTACTCCTTGCCTAATTGCCTATTTCCCACTATTTGCCTGAGGACTGAGCCTGACTCCAAGTGAACATGAGATTTGGCTCAACTCTCTGTGGACACAGTGACCTAGAAAAAGAGATGCTCAATGCTGCATGTATTGTCCAGCATGACATCAGCCAGAAAGCATCACGAAAATAATAATATTGAGATCACTGAGCGAAGGCCTGTTATGTGCCAGATCCTAGGCTGAGGGACTTGCACATACCTAAGTTCATTCTCACAGCAGAGTGTGCGTTATTCAAGGTGTATGTTATCCTTATTTTTTGGAAAAGGAAACAGAGAAGTTATGGCATGGCCTTCTGAGGACACAGAACTGGTAATGGGTCAAGGTAGCTGTGGAGCCCTTATCTGTCCATCTCTGGAGTCCTTACCATTATACACTATTTCCAGCAGGCTGAGATACTTTGTAACAAAGTGGCTTTGAACTAGCAGTTTGTTCCATCTGTGGAGAGACAGTCTGATTTTGGTACAAATTACCAAGACATCCCTGCCTGACTCTGCCCTGCACTTGGTAAAACCTAGTTGGTTTACATTTCAAAGGAGCAATCAAAGTACCTTTCAGGAAGCCAGGGGAGGGGAAGGAGATGTTCCAGGAGGCCTTAATTAAGCTGAGAGGTCTAACTTGGGGACATTCTTAATATACAAAATTTCTTACAGAACATTTGGTCCTTTGAGATTTCCCCAAACTGCCAACCATTAGACAAAATATTCCATCTCTCTCTCCATGGCTGCTTTGCAGAATCAGCCGCTCCCCATTACCTTACCTGTGAGTAGACTTCATTTGTGGGCTGCTCTGGTAATTCCTTACCATCCAGAAAGCTCCTTCCTGTTGTTATTTTAACAAATATGACTGTGTCTCACTACTTCACTGGGGAAGCCACATCTGGCCAATGACATTGGTTAGGAACTTGTTCAGTGCCCCCAAGGATAGAGGAGAAAGTGATCTGTGTATCAATTTGCCTCACATTAGAGTATTTAGAGTGCTTAAACTCACCATCCAGATTACCACATACCCACTACTGCACAGTTCCAAGGAAATTAGTCAGGACTTAAATTAAACTTTAACCTTGTTTCAAATTAAAAATACAATTTAGCACATTAGTTTCATATGTTCCTGTTTCCTAGCCTCAAAAACACTAACAGCTCTTTGACTGCAGTATTTGAAGTTCTACTTAGCATTCAATGACCAACACCGAGTCCTCAACCCCCCAGCAAGGGGACTGGAGTGGTCCTTCTGCTCCCACGTGCTCTGAACACTTTTGTTTTTTCCTCTGCCCCTCCAACCCTGTGCTTCTCCCAGAACAGCACCCATGTGATATCCATATTTGTCCAGATGTCTGCCTCCTAGGAGGTAGATTCCCTGCATGCAGAAAGTCTTCAGTAAATGTTGTTACACCGAATTACTTGATTTACTTTGTAAGTAAAGGTTTGTTTGTTTGTTTGTTTGTTTCAGTGCTGGGGATCAAACCCAAAAGCACCTCTATGTTAGATAAGTGTTCTACCATTCAACTGCACCTCCAGCCCCAGTTTAGGCTTGTTGTATTAAAAACTGAGAATTTTTACTTTGTTATCTTGTATTTTATTGTTGTTAGGTAGGAGTCAAGCCCAACTCATAGCCACCTTCATAGGGTTTTCAATGGCTGATTGTGTCAGGATTGTCTTTGGGAGTGAACTGCCACATCCTTCTCCTATTTTTGCATTGCTGGGGATCAAGGGTCCTCAAAAAGTATGGAGCAGCATTCTACCAACTGAGCTAAACCCTAGCCCCCATTATTTTGTATAGCACTGGTTATTTCCTGTGCCGCACAATATTCTACTCTAACTACACTTACCTTATTTAACTGTTTTACTGTTGATAGACATTTGAATTGTTTCTAATTTGGAGCTCTTATGAACAGTTAATATGAACAACCCTGTATATTTCTCTCTGTTAAGTATTGACGTAAGAGCACAATCCTGCAGCTTCGGTGTATACTGCCAAACAATTTTAAAGGTGGTTGTAGAAATTGACAAGTTGATTATAAAATTTATATGAAACTACAAAGGACTAAAAACCATTCAGACAATCTTAAAGAACAAAGCTGGAGGTTTTACACTACTGTATACTATAAAACTGCAGTAATCATGACAGTGTGGTATTGGCATAAACAGAAACATGGGTTGGAAGACAGAATTCAGGACCGGACTCACAAAAATACAGGCTACTTGATTTATGATATAGGTGACATTGCAATGCAGAGAGGAAAGGATGATGTTTTCAATAAATGGAGCCAGATCAACTGGATAAACACATTTTTTAAAGAAATTTAACCACACATTAAAATCAATTCCAGATGGATTATGGATCGAAATGTTAAAATGTTTAAAGTAAAACAATAAAGCTTTGTAACATATATGTATACCATATATGAGAAGTATGTGTATGTATGTATGTGTATATTTATTTATACATAGTAGAATATGACTTGGGATAAGCAAATTTTGGATGTTATTTTAAAAAACTAGACATAAAAGAATAAAATTAATAAATCAAATTATGTTTAAAAATAAGGACTGTTAAGCCAACGTGTGGTGGTACACACCTGTAATCCCAGCGACTCGGGAAGCAGAGGCAGGAGGATCACAAGTTCAAGACCAGAGGCAGTCTGTGTAATTTAAAGAGACTCTTCTCAAAAAAGAAAAAAAATGGGCTGGAGGTGCAGCTCAGTGGTACAGCACTTGCAGAGCATGTAAGCGTGAGGCTCTGGGTTCAGTCCCCAGTACTACAAAATCAATCAACCAATCAATCAATCAATCAATCAATCAAGGACTGTTTATCAAAATGTATCAGTAAAGGATTAAAAACACAGAGCACAGATTGAAAAAATACATTTGCAGAAGAATAGCCAACAAAGGACTTATAAATAGAATATATAAAGATCTCCTACATATGAATTACAAAAAGACGGATAGCCCAAAAGAAAAAGATGGACCAAAAAAAAAAGGAAGAAGAGGATAGTGGATCTCTCCCAATTTTTGTCTCTCTCTCCCTCTCAATCCCTGTCTTACACACACAGAGTATACAAAGGTGGCCTTCTGTAACTGCAGAATTCCATATCTAGACTCCCCATTCATAGATCAAAAATAACCCAGCAATTTTTTTAAAGGTCTGTGCTAAACAAATACAGACGTTTTTTCTTGTCATTATTCCCTAAATAATACAGTATAACAACTACTTACATAACATTTACATTGTATTGAGTATCAAGAGTCATCTAGAGGTGATTTGAAGTATACAGAAGGATGCACTAGGTCATAGGCAAACACTGCACCATTTTATATGAGACTTCAGGATCTGGAGATTTTGGTATCAGCAGGGGTCCTGGGACAAATTCCCTATGTATACTGAGGACAACTATATACTCAAGTGGCCAATAAACATAGGAAAAGGTGCACAAGGAGAATGCAAATTAAAACTACCAGGAGACCTTGTACACTGAAGAGAAGGGTGAAAATGGAAAGCCAGATAACCCTCAGTGTTCCCAAGAATATGGGGTAACTCAAGCCCTTGTACCCTGCTGGGGGAGTGAATATGTGTTCAGCCACTGGATTTTGTAAATACTGGGTTTATTGAAGTCCAGGGAGCAATTTAATAGAATCTACCCAAATTTTCTTGACTGCTGCTTCCACGGGTGTTGATTATAGAGTCAAGCAAAGTAAAATCTTGGACAACCTCAATCTTTTCTCCATTTAATGTGAAGTTGCGTGCTGACCCAGTCATAAGGATTTTTGTCTTGTTGATGTTTAGTCGTAACCCATATTGAAGGCTATGATCTTTGATCTTCATCAGTAAATGTTTTAAATCCTCTTCATTTTCAGCAAGCAAAGTGGTGTCATCTACATAACGCAGGTTGAAAGACGCATTGCTCTAGGAAAAGCTGTGGCAAAAGATCTCTTTAGAGTATTGAAAAGCAAAGATGTCACATTGAAGACGAAGGTGCATCTGACTCATGCCATGGTATTTTCAGTGGCATCATATGGTTGTGAAAGCTGGACATTGAACAAGAGAGACAGCAAAAGAATTGATGCTTTTGAGTTGTGGTGCTGGAGACGTCTATTGAATATACCATGGACTGCCAAAAGAACCAACAGATCTGTCCTAGAAGAAGTACAACCAGAGTGCTCCTTGGAAGCAAAAATGGCCAGACTGCGTCTTACATATTTCG
>VMDO01007380.1:0-89234 GCA_007922755.1 Pedetes capensis
TGGGTCAGCACGCAACTTCACATTAAATGGAGAAAAGATTGAGGCTGTCCAAGATTTTACTATGCTTGGCTCTATAATCAACACCCGTGGAAGCAGCAGTCAAGAAATCCAAAGACGCATTGCTCTAGGAAAAGCTGTGGCAAAAGATCTCTTTAGAGTATTGAAAAGCAAAGATGTCACATTGAAGACGAAGGTGCGTCTGACTCATGCCATGGTATTTTCAGTTGCATCATATGGTTGTGAAAGCTGGACATTGAATAAGAGAGACAGAAAAAGAATTGATGCTTTTGAATTGTGGTGCTGGAGACGTCTATTGAATATACCATGGACTGCCAGAAGAACCAACAGATCTGTCCTAGAAGAAGTACAACCAGAGTGCTCCTTGGAAGCAAAAATGGCCAGACTGCATCTTACATATTTCGGACATGTAGTCAGGAGAGAACAATCCCTGGAAAAGGACATCATGTTTGGGAGAGTGGCAGGTCAACGCAAAAGAGGAAAACCCTCCACCAGATGGATTGACACAGTGTCTGCAACAATGGGCTTAAACATAAATAAGATGGTTTGCCTGGCACAGAATCGGCAAGTGTTTCGATCTGTTGTACATAGGGTCGCTATGAGTCGGACTCGACTCGAGGGCACCTAACAACAACAACATGGACTGTCAAAAGGACCAACAAATCTGTCCTACAAGAAGTGCAGCCAAAGTGCTCCTTGGAAGCAAGGATCACTAGACTGCATCTTATGTATTTTGGAGATGTTGTCAGGAGGGACCAATCCCTGGAGAAAGATATCACGTTTGGGAGATTGGTGTGTCAATGCAGAAAAGGAAGACCCTCAACTCAATAAAGTGACATAATGTCCACAACAATGAACTTAAACATAAAAAAGATTGTGTGCCTGGCACAGAATCGGGGCAATATTTTATTCTGTTGCACATACAGTCTCTGAGAATGACCCTGCTGGACAGCACCTAATAACAACAATAACAACAACAGGTTCACCTACTTGATGAAACTTTATGTTTTCCATGTTCAAACATTAATGTTAAATATTCTTTTAAAGATTAGGTACTCTTTAAGCCTTAAAAATTAATATAGGTTTCTGTTTCTAGCCCAGTACATAAAGAGCTAGGAAGCCATTACTCTGTTCTAATAAGAAGTTGAACAAACTGGAAATCAATAACTCTTCTTAGATCTGTAAGAGAACTAGGACAGCAGGCAAACTACTACACACAAGCTGGTAAGAAAGGCCAGCAAATGGGAATCACTATTTACTGAAGTAGAAACCCACAAGCAGAAATGTCTGTGGGAACGAGTGCCAGGATAAGACAAGAAGCCCCGTAACTAACCAACTGTTGAAGGCTCCAAGAAGATAATTCTGAAATTCCAAAACTCCAGAGGGACCAGGTCATGGATGGGGGCAGTTTTACCACACTTTTTTGAGTTCAGCCTCCAGGACCTTGACCAAGTTTTCACAATGAATACAGAGAGAAAAATCCTCTCTTGCTTCCAACAGAGAAGAAGAGAAACCACTTTAAAATATGTTGAAGCATTCATTCTTGGAAAAAAAAAGGTCTGCCTTCAGAAGAAACAATCTTATAGGCGTCTAACCTGCTGGCTGCACTGTAGCTGCACAATGGGCTTAAACATAAATAAGATTGTGTGTCTGGCACAGAACCAGAGAGTGTTTCGACCTGCTGTACATTGGGTCACTATGGGTCAGACCCAGCTCCACAGCACCTAACAACAACCTACTGAAGTTTTACCTGAGCCTAAGTAACCTGAGGGATGGAGTTTAGCTCAGTTGGTAGAGTACTGATCCATACTCTTTGAGGACCCAGATTAGATCCCCAACACTGCAAAAACAGGAGATGGATGCATCTGTCAACCCCAGAAACAATTCAAAAACATTCAACCACTGAAAACCCTATAAGGCGCACCCTGAGTCAGGTGGCACAGCAACAATAAGTAACCTGAAGGAAGGAAAATAACCCAAAACCAGTTGGCCCAAGCCATTCTTAACCATTTGGGGAGATGGGAGGTATAAAGACAAGGGACTAAGAAGTACATAAAAAGTTCACGGTCTAAGACACAGGCTCATTAAAAATCTGAGAACTAATCCTAAGACTACAGAAGACCTCCTACACCTTACCACCCCTCTACAGTAATTCCTTTCACTCAATACATCACACCCAGATATCAAGAAAAAATATATGGAAAAAAAAAAGTCTGAAAAGACAGTGAGGATGAGATCCAGACTCAAAAATGGCAAGAGTGTTGGACTTATTGGGAATATAAAATAACCCCAATTATTTCATTGAATAAAGTAAACAGTATCAAAGAACAAACTAGGCATAGGCAATGTAAGCATACACAATGAAATTCTAAGAAAGAATCAAAAAGAAAAGTGGGCTCTGATTGTTAATTTATGTTGCAAATTCTAGGGCAACTGCTAAAAAAGTGAAAAAAAAGGGGGGGACACAGGAAAGAAAATGGAACCATATAAAATGCCTGATTAAAACACAAAAGGCATAAAAAGAGTGGAAGATAAAAACAGGAACAAAGACAAAAGCACCAAATAGAAAACATTAACAAGGCACCTGGCTGCTTAGAGTGCAATAACTTACCTCAATGGATTGTTCACACTCAGCTGCAGAAGGAGTTCCTCATTCTACTCTTTCCCCATTCTCACTTCTGCACTTGACTGGTCTTTTGCAGCGCTGCCCCCTCCAGGTAGTCTACTGTTCTTTTACTACCTTAAATCAGAAATTTTGAAAATCAACGCCACCATGCAGCAATACTGTGCTGGTTTCACTGAATTTAAGAGGTGGGAACACAGAAAAAAAAATAAACTATAGTGCATTCCTTTCCCTCTAGGAGCTAAGAGTGAATTTAAGAGTGAATTTGGGGAAATACAACACAGACCTAACTAAATAAATACATGGTGATAATTGATAAAGACCATGTATGGCCCAAGAGATCAAAGAAAGGTAATAGGGTAGGGATTAACAGGGCTTAAAATAAAAATAAAACAGTAAAAGTATGGTACATACAATGACTCTGAACATTAACACACAAATTAAAAGAAAGAGACTGTGACAGTAGACAAAAAAAAAATCCAATTATATGCAATCTATAAGAAATCCTTTTTAAGAAACCCATTTTAAATATAGAGAGGTGGATAGGCCCCACAGCATACTTCTTACTGTAAAATTAATTAAATAAATAAATATAAAGACATATAGAATAAAAACAAAAGGGCCAGGTGTGGTGGTGCACACCTGGAATCCCAGTGTCTAGGGAAGCACAGCCAGGAAGATTGCAAATTCAGGGCCAAAGGAAGCTTGAATAACTTAGCAAGACCCTGACTCAAACTAAAAAATAAAAATGGGCTGAAGGTGGAGCCCAATAGTTGAGTACTTGCAAACAAAGTATGTGTGAGGCTCTGGGTTCAGCTCCCAACTGCTGCCATTAAAAAAAAAAAAAAAAAAAAAAGGAGAAATACATTCCATACTATCATTACTCAAAACAAAACAGAACTAGCAACTTCAGACATTCAGACAGAGCTAAATTCAGATGAAGGAAAGTTATCAGGTATAAAAAGGGACATTACACAATGAAATAAGAGTCAATTCTCCAAGAACAATCCTTAATGTATATGCATCTAACAACAGAGTTAAAATATATAATACAAAAACTGATAGAATTTCAGGGAGAAAAGAGATGAATCCCTTATAAATTAGAGCTAAAGACTTTCAACATCCCTCTATGAGAAACAGATCAAGCAGGCAGAAAATCAGGACCCAGACTGTTGAACTAAATATCATCACTCAACTAGATAAAATGGACATCTATAGGCTACATGTAATAACAACAGACTACCCACTGTTCTCAAAGTCACACTGAATAATTCCAAAGACAGACAACAGTCTGGGTCATAAAATATACCTTAATGAATTTAAAAGAATAGCAATCACACACTATCTGCTCTTGGGCCATAATGGAATTAAACTAGATATCAGTAACAAAAAGATAGCTAGAAAACCCCAAAATAATTGGCGATTAAACAGCACAATCCTTATAACCAGGAGTCAAAGGAGAAATTTTGAAATATTTTGAACTAAAAAAATTAGTTAATACATAAAAGTGAAAACACAACTTAGAAAAAATTGTGGAACACAGGGAAAATAGCACTGAGAGGTAAATTTATAGCAATGAATCCCTATATTAAAAAAAAAAAAAAAAAAAAGACCATCCAGGCACAGTGGCATGTACCTCTAGTCCCATCTATTTGGCTGAGGCAGTTAGATCACATGAGCCCAGGAGTTTGGGGCCAGCCTGGACAACATAATGAGACCTCTCTCTTATAAAGAAATGAAAAAAGAAAAAATGAAGGAAAGAAGTTAAAAAAAGAAAAAATTAAATGAAAAGCAAGTTCTTTCCAAAAATCAATAAGCTTCTAGCCAAGCTAACTAGGATAAAAACAGAGAACAGACAACTTACTAACAGCAGAAATGAAAGAGGGACATCATTGTAATTTTCATGGATATTGAAAGAATTAAGGAACATTAGAACAACTCTACATCCAGAACTCTTGACAACATAGGTGACATGACCCCACTTCTTAAAGTACACAATCTGCCAAAACTCACACAGGAATAAGATCATCTATAAAGGCTAATAGCTACTACAGAAATTGAACCAATTAATAATCTTCCAAACATAAAGCACCAGGCCCAGGTAGGTTCACAGGTGACTTATACCAAGTCTCTAAAATATTTTTCAGAAAACAGAAGCAAAAGATTATTTCTTAACTTACTTTGTGAGCCCAATATTACTATTAATACTAAGACCAAAGATATTACAAGAAAACTTTGTTATAAAAATCTCTCTCATGACCACAGATGCAAAAGAATCATATAGCATGACCAAATGGGATTCATACTAGGTACACAAAGCCTATTTAACATTTAAAAATCAATTAATATAATCTACCACATCAATAGGCTGAAGAAAAATCACATTCTTCTATCAATAGATGCAGAAAAAGCATTTGACAAAATCCAATACTTATTTTTGAATAAACTGTCAGCAAGCCAGGAATACAAAAGAAGTTGATAAACTCAACTTGAAATGAACATTTACAAAAAACCTACTGCTAAGATACTTAATGACTAGAAACGCAAAGCTATCCTACTATGACTAAGAACCAGGCAAGGATGTCCCCTCTCATCACCCATTTCACACTGCACTGAAAATCCTACCTAATGCAACAAGAAAACAAAAGGTTTACAAATTGGGAAGAAATAAATAAAACTGTCTGTTTACAGATGATATGATGATAGATAATCAGAAAGGATAAACAAAAAGAAACTCTCCTGGAAGTAATAAGTGATTATAACAAGGTTGTAGGAGATAGAGCTAATAAATAAGTTATTCACTTTCCTGTATACCAGCAGCAAACAAATGGAATTTGAAATTAAAAATATAATGCTATTTACATTAGTACCCCCAAAATGAAATACATCAATACAAATTCAGTGATATATGTATACAATCTGTATGAGGAAAACTAAAAACTCTGTTGGAAGATATCAAAGAACTAAATGGAGAGGTATTCCATGTTCATGAATAAAAAGAAATACTGTGAAGAGGTCAGTTTTTCTCAACTCTACGGATTCAATGTAATCTCAACCAAAATGTCTGCAAGCTATTTTGCAGATATTAAGAAAATTCTAAACTTTATGTGGAGAGATAAAAGACATAAAATGAGAAGATCAAAAATGCTTTTAAATTATCCACTTTTAAGACTTCCTCTAAAACTATAGCAATCACAAAGGTGCGGTATTGGTTAACAGACAAACAGACCAATGGAACGCAAAAGATGGCAAAAAAATATACCAAATGTTCTACTTATCTTTAACAAAGGAGTAAAGGCAATATAATGGTGAAAAGATACTCTTTGCAAAAAATGGTGCTGGATTGCTGTTGTTGTTACGTGCCGTCAAGTAAGTATCTGACTCATAGTGACCCTACATACAACAGGCAAGACACTATTGCCAGTGCTTCTCTGCTATTCATAGTGTTTTCAATGGCGGATTAATTTTTGGAAGTGGGTTGCCAGGTCCTTCTTCCAAGCCTACATTATCTGGTGGCCCAGGGTGGTCTCCCATCCAAGTACTGACCAGGCCCAACCCTGCTTAGCGTCCAAGATCTGACAGGATCAGACGCCACTTAGCTACAGCTGCAGGATTAGCTAACTAGATATCCATAGGCTAAAAAATAAATCTAAAAAATAAGTCTGTATTACTAGCAACTTTAAAGGCTGAGGCAGGAGGATTGTGAGTTCAAGACTAGAGGAAGCCTGTGTAGCTTAACAAGACCTTATCTCAAAAATAAAAAACAAAACAGGGGCTGAGAGAGTGGCTCAGTAGTGGAGCATTTGCCTGGCAGGTACAAAGCCCTAAATTCAATCCCTAGTACTGCAAAAAATAAAACTATTCTAGACATAAATTTAATACCTTGAAAAAAGTAACTCAAAACAGATTACAGACCTAAATATAAAAAGCAAAACTTAAAACTCTTTTAGAAGATAACAAAGCAGAAAATCTAGATGATCTTTGGTTTAGTGATGACTTTTTGATGTTATCTCAATTTCATGATCCAAGAAGAAAGGAATTGATATGGTGGGCTTAAAATTTTCTGCTCTGCAAAAGACACTGTCAAGTGAATGAAAAGACAAGTCGCAGACTGAGAGAAAACATTGCAAGACATATCTTATAAACAACTGTTATACAAAATGTACAGAGGACTTCCAGAACTCAACAATTAAAAAACAACTCCATTTAAAAATGACTAAAGCCACTGGGCATGGTGGCGCATACCTGTAATCCCAGAGACTCAGGAGGTGGAGGCAGGAGGATTAAAAGTTCAAGACCAAAGGCAGTCTGCGTAATTTAGCAAGACCCTGTCTCAAAAAAAAAAAAAAAAAAAAAAAAAAAAAAAAAAAAAAAAAAAAAAAAAAAAAAAAAAAAAAAAAAAAAAAAAAAAAAAAAAAAAAAAAAAAAAAAAAAAAAAAAGGCCAAAGCCAGGCATAGTGGCCCACACTTGAACTCCTAGCACTCAAGAGGCTAAGCCAGGAAGATACCAAGTTTGAGGCAAGCCTGGGCTACACAGCAAGATTCTATCTCAAAAAACCAAAACCAACTAAACAAAAAAGTCCAAAAGACCTTAACAGATCCCTCACCTATGCTGTTGTTGTTGTTGTTGTTGACAGGTGCCACCAAGTTGGTAGTCAACTTATAGCAACCCTGCATATAACAGGTGAAACAGTATTATTAGTGCTTCTCTGCTATTCATAGGGTTTTCAACGGCTGATTGGTTTTTGGGAATAGATTGCCAGTTCCTTCTCCCAAGCCTACGGTACCTGGTGTTCCCAGGCAGTCTCCCATCCAAGTACTAACCAGGCCCAACCCTGCTTAGCTTCCAAGATCTGACAGGATCAGCTGTCACAGTGGTATGGCTGCAGCCTTACCCATGTAGGTAGCAAATAAACATATGAAAAGATGCTTTACCTCATAAGTCAGGGAATGCAAACTAAAACAATTAAGATGATACACACCAAAATCCAGTACATTGATGCAATCAACGCTAGCAAGGAGGTAAAGCAATAGGAACTCTCACTCTTTGTTGTTTGCAATGCAATATCATACAGCCAATTTGGAAAACAGTATGGAAGTTTCTTACAAAACTAAGCATATTCTTACAAATAACCATGCTTCTTGATATTAATCCAACAAAACTAAAAATTTGCACATTGATGTTTACTGCAGCTTTATTCACAATTCCAATACTTGGAAGCAATCAAGATATTCTCCAGTGAGTGGATAAATAAGCTGAGGTACATTCAGACAATGCAATAGTATTTTTTGGTGTGTATGGTGCTAGGGATTGAACCCAGGGCCTTGTGCATGGCTGGCAAGTAAAGCAGTTGAGCTACATCCCCAGCCCCTAATGGAACAGTATTTAATGATGACAAGGAATGAACTGTTAAGTCATGAAAAGACACAGAGGAAATTTACAGGCATATTACTAAGTGAAAGTCGTCAAACTAAAAAGGATGCATAATGTATGACTCCAACTATAAGAAATTCTAGAAATGACTAAACTATGAAGACAGTTAAAAGATCAGTAGTTGCCAGGATTTAGGGGCAACGGAAGAGGCAAAGCAGATAAATTTTAAAGAACTCAAACTATTCTTCATATTACCATAATGTGGACATACCATCACATATTGTCAGATGCTACAGAATATACATCATGAAAAGTGAATCCTAATGTAAATCATGGACTTTGAATGACCATGATGTGTCATGCAGGGTCATCAACTGTAACAAATGTACCATTCTGGAGAGATTCTGCTGATAATGCAAGAGGCAATGAATGCACTGGCAGCAATATATAGGGAATCGGAACCTGAAACTGCTCTTTAAAATAATATTTTAAAAATTAATATATTAAACGATTCTCCACAAAGATAAAGGTACATAGGCTTAATTTTTAATGCTGACTCACAACTCTAACATTCTGCTAATCTGCCATTTAAGTGAAACTATAACATGCCCTACTTCTGCAGTAAAAACAAAATGCTAAAACCATGAAAGATGCACAAGTCAACATTTACAACTTCCTTAATGCAATTTAACCTATTACAATAAATGCTCAATAGTGTGTGGGAATGAGGTCAGTTAACTGCTTTCTTTTAATGTGAATTAAATAAGTACTGAAACAATAAAGTCATTACAGTACCTAAACTAATATATAATTTAGTATTGACTGGAATGGTTGAAACAAGCCTCTAGTTACCAGTTCCACTATTTGTTTAAATAAAAATTCGTTTATAAACAAATTATAGTGGTTGAGTATTTTCATTCTCATCATTCACTGTTTTGCAGTTAGGATTATCTCTGAAGAGGTCAAAATGAATTATATTTATTATCAAACACAATACTTTAGCACAGCACTTCACATACTTTTATATTTTTAAATGAACTACTTACTCAGTCTGCTATGAAATGCAGTCATAAATCATAGTTGCCTGCGTTAAATAAACAGGAAGAAATGTACATCCTTACATAGAGGTAAAAGAAATTTTTTATCCTACCACCTATTCTCAGACATCTAATGGCTAATATTTTTCAAATCTGGCAAAGTGAACTTCAAAAGAAAAATGCAGCACATATTGAAAAATATAGTACGAAGACTGGATAGATGGAAAAATCTATTTCAACACTTTTTTCCTTCTTAAAAGTTGAAAAGAAACGTGTGTGTGTGTATACACACACACACACACACACACACACACACACGCAAGCAATTTATAGTAAAAAGTACTGTGATAGCTGATGCTACCAGATTTATAGGACTGCTATTAAAAAGCACAGCTACTTCTACAAGAAGAGCCTGCAGCTGTAGCCCTGTGGCATCCGATCCTGTCAGATCTCAGAAGCTAAGCAGGGTCGGGCCTGGTTAGTACCTGGATGGGAGACCGCCTGGGAACACCAGAAGCTGTAGGCTTGGGAGAAGGACCTGGCAACCCCCTCCCAAAAATCAATCTGCCGTTGAAAACCCTATGAACAGCAGAGAAACACTGACAATAGTGTTTCTGCAGTTGTACAGAGGGTCGCTATGAGTCGGATACTGACTCGACGGCACCTAACAACGACAACAACTTCTACAAGAAAAGATTATGTACTTTTAAAAAAGGGTAGGATTAATCACTCTTCAATAGACAAAAAGCTTCAAAGGTTCTAGATTTCATTTATTTAAAGGGGAAACAGGCTCAAAAACTACTATGAAAATATCTCCAATTTTTAAAAAACTATCAAACACTAATGAACATGTAGTTCCTAAGTCTAGCTATAATTTGTAAATAACAACATGGAGTGAGCAAACGTTACTTTTCAAGTGAAGATTAATACAAAGCCAAAATTACCAGCTGCTTTTTATTGAAAATAGTGACATTCTCTCTCATTTTAAGGGAATCTAAGTTATTCTAGATGAGTTAAAATCACAGTACCAATATATGTAAAGAAATATGCTCAGAATGTTACTATTTCATTTGTCTCATGTGAAATATATACCATATATACATAAGTATATTTAAAAAATTAATACCAGTTGGAGAAATGGAAGTAGAAATTAATCTCATTTACTGAATAAATTTACACCTATATTTACTACTACTAGAAAATGATGCAGAGGGAAACTATAAAAAATTTTCAAAAAGTAGATATAACTCCTGTTTCTAATAAAGTACTATACACACTCTTTCCATGAAAGTACATGTCAACATATCTGAACCAAATACCTGAATTTGCTTCTGGGAACCTTACAAGTTTTTGTTTTCTCTTAACACCGTATTCATTTTTCAAGCTGGTTTTCTTTCACAAAGGAAAGAGTTATTTTCAACCAGTTTGTACACACATGAGAAGTCATGATATCTTAGTAAAATGCCTTTCTTCATTTTTATCTTAAAGGTATCTACCTAAATGTATTTATACTATTTTATATGATATGAATAAAAATATTAAAAAGCTACAAATACAAATATATTTTTACTTAAAATGAGAAACCAAAGGTCTAAAACAAGCTGAATAGATCAAGCCGGGCATGGTGGCATACACCTGTAATCCCAGCAGCTAGGAAGGCAGAGGCAGGAGGATCCCAAATTCGAGACCAGAGGCAGTCTGTGTAACTTAGCAAGACCCTGTCTCAAAAAGTAAAAAATGGGCTGAGGGTACGGTTGAGTGGTCCAGCACCTATAGAGCATGCAAGTGTGAAGCCCTGGGTTCAACCCCCAGTACTGAAAAAACAAAAAAAAAACAAAACAAAACAAAAAAAAAACCTGATCATTATACAAATCTCAAAGGATGTCTAATTAAGTACTTGTATTATTATACTAATTATAATTCAACAGAAAGATAATGCCTCTTTTACAGGATCAACAAATATGCAAATAATTTAACTGTATACAGTTACTATGTATCATTAAATCAATGATATTTTAAAATATATTTTATTTATTACTAAAGGGTTAAATTTCTACTGGTTTAACAAGCACAATTTATGAAACATATATAAAAATGTCAGTAGTAATTTTCCCCTGAACATTCCTCTTCACCTACACTTTAAAAGCAAGGCAGCCTGATGAACTACAGCACAGACTTATAAACTGTGGCTATGGTTTTATTGAAACACAGTTTCAATCCTTTACATACTGTCTATGACTGTTTTTGTGTTATCTATAGGCAGAGCTGAGTAGTTGTCACAGACCATAAGGCCCAAAATAATTTACTATTCAGCCCTCTCTATAAAACTTTTGCTGACTGCTAGACTAAAGGAGATAGTACTTCAAATGTGCACACACATACACACAGATATACACAGATACTTCTATATAATCGTTATTCATGAACATATTAAATTTATCAATTAGGAATCTGTATGTTCCCTGTGTCTTGATTTTATATTGCACACTGATGTTTAATTTCTGGCCTCTTGATAAAACAGAGGACACTGGGTTTTTTACTGTTGTGCATTATTGTGGACTGCACTGCATCTTTGCATATATAGTATGATTCTTCACGGTTTAAAGGGAAATACCACCCAATACCATAAGTATGCCTGCAGCCGTAGCCCTGTGGCATCCGATCCCCTCAGATCTCGGAAGCTAAGCAGAGTCAGGCCTGGTTCATACTTGGATGGGAGACCACCTGGGAACACCAGGTGCTGCAGGCTTGGGATGCAGCAAGATGGACCCGGCATCCCACTCCCACTCCCACTCCCACTCCCAAAAATCAATCCGCCATTGAAAACCCTATGAACAGCAGAGAAGCACTGACAATAGTGTTTCACCTGTTGTATGTAGGGTTGCTATGAGTCAGATACCGACTCTACGGCACCTAACAACAACACTCATAATTCCCAACAGGTTTATTTTTAGACATTTAATGTCTCTACATGCTATAACTTATAAAGAATGGCAATGCAGAAATTTAAATTTTAGATGCTAAACTAAGAAAAAAGATGCCTACCTGGGCTGGAGGTGGGATGGAATGAAACAAAAAGAACCACAAAGACAATAGGCTTTAATATAAGAACTATGTAAACATACAAGAGAGTACTCTAGAACTTAAGGCATCACTAAACTCCTGGGCCAATGTGAAACACTGAGTAGTAAGCAGTAAACTGTGTCAACAATTCTGTAACTACCTCCTCTCTTCAGCTTGCCTTTTACTCATAGCAAAAAAAAAAAAAAAGTTACATGGCATAGTGTCCAAAATTTCTTTAAAATGAAAACAAAGAGAATGAGAGATTAAAGCAATTGAAATTGGTAAAACTGAAAGTGGATGGCTGTTATATTTAAATTCTTCAAAATATTAAAAATGAAAACAAAGATATATGGAAGATCACTATATTGTCTTTATTTTCATTGCTGCAAATAAAAATAAGAAACTGGTTCAAACTAAAGTACAAAATAATTATATTACATAGAAGCCTGAATATCTTTACAAGAAATCTAAGTAATTAAATCAGAAGGTATCATTTGTTCTCCTTAGAATAATTCATATTGCATGTGACCTAAGGGAAGAGAGATATATCAAGTACTTTCTGGCAGTCTTTTAAAATTACAATTTTATGAAATCTTAGTTTATTTCATAAAAATCAAGTCAACAATCTCTTTAGTTTGCTTCCCAAATAGTCATATGTTGTTGGTGGTGGTACTAGATTATGTAAAATCTGTGTTAATAAAAGGTATTCAAATTTAAAAGGTGGCAATATAATGAAATGGCCTCTTCTTCTTATCAATTTAATATATGATTAAATCAAAAACTTATTCCCTTAAGCTGCAATCTCAAAATACTAAGTCTACCTTCTAATCATGTTGATGTATCAAATCAGTTCAAGCAATTCTCATTTAAATATTGAAAGACAAATCAATACTGGCGCTCTGATTATTAATCTTCTTCTTGTAAATAATGTGCCTCTTCTAATGCATGACATTGAATCCAAATTAATGATACCACAAAGTTTATATTTATTTAATGATACTCAACCCTATAGTCCAGTTATTTACATGCACTCTACCAGTTATTATTACTATTATTACCACTATTCCAAGTTACTATACAATTACCAAATTTAGCACTCAAATTATATACTGGTAATTCAAAGAAGGTAGTTTCTTTACTAAACATCTTACATAAAAATTAATACAATTATGTGATTAGGAACTCAGTATTATTTTTTAAAATAAATTCATTTTAAATTTATATCTCAATCATTAACACCAAGAAAGGTAAGTTTTGTTAATGATACTAAAAATTGCCCAATTTTCCTATGTCATAATGAGACCTTATCTGTTACATACAGAAAATGCTACTATACCTCAATTTAATATTTAGTATGAACTGCTGTCTCAAGAAAAAAATATGTGTGTTTATTCATATGCTCCTTCCTGATCTCTTTTATAAACAAAGCTTTGCACTTGTATATCTACAGATAGATAATGGACACAGTCGAGGGATATAAAGCAAATAGGGCCACAACAGGAGAGGGTCCAATACCTCCTCCTCTTTAATAGATTCTCAGAACAATTAATCAGAAGATTACTCTAGAGAAATATAGTTGAGAGATATCCCAAATCATCCAAAGAGAAAGAAACTGTAAGATCCTAGAGCTGGAAGGACTTTCAGAAATCATCCATTTCAATTTCCTCATTTTATAAGAAAAGGGATTGAAGCACAGAGATTTTAGTTTGCTTACACAAAATTAGTCTGAAGACTAGAACACAATATTCCTTTAAAGTGGAAACGTGAAATGATAATTTTCAAACAAATTATACCAAAAAACAAATGGAAAACAAAGAATACCAAACAGAAATAAAAACCTATCTTACTTAAGGTAAAATGGTTTACAAAGAACAGACTTGATTCCCTAGTAACAAATAATAGTCTTTTCAATTCCATATACTTTCTATCACATTTTGTATTCCTCCACAAAATATCCATTGCAAAATAAACTGCTCCTTGGCAGTTCCATGTCTGGTTGATGCTGAAGTAAATGTGCCTACTGCTCCTACTGCAGTTGACCATGCTGAGAATTACAATTTATAGGTACCATAGTACTCATTCTCCCTTTCATGCAAAGGCCCCATTCGTGTAGAGCTAAGCATTGAGAAGTAAAAGTATTTCAAAGTCTTTGTTTCTTTTCTAGAATTCCAAATGTCTACAACTCCTTTGAACAAAAAGGATGATGGGAGAGAAGAATGGATAAAAATTTGGCTAAATTATAGTTCAACTAATTATTTTGCTTTTAACTATTTTAAACAAAAGTCATTTCAAATATTTTCTCAGATGATAAATAAAATAAAATTAATAAGCAGTAAGTCAAAACATTCTCTTGCTATCTTACAAGTACAGAATGCTAAAAATCATTTAGTACTTACTACATAAGAATGAAGGGCTGAGGTTTAGCTCAGTTGGTACAGTGCTGCTCCACACTTTCTGAGGACCCAGGTTTGATGCCTAGCCCCGCAAAAATAGGAGAAGGATGTGGCAGTCCACTCCAGAGACAATCTTGAAACAAGCAGCCACTAAAATCCCTATGAAGGTCACTATGAGTCAGACACGACTAGACGGTACCCAACAATAGCATGTAAGAATGGGAAAAGGATGTGGCAGTCCAATCCTGAAGCAATCAGCCATTGAAAATCCTATGAGGGTCACAATGAGTCAGACACCACTCCATGGCACCTAACAACAACAGCAGCATATATAAGAAACAATATATATATTTCTTATATGACATATATATTTATATATATTTTATATATTCTTATATATATTTCTTATATGTCATATAAGAAATATACATTTCTTATTAAGAAATACATATATAAGAAATAATGTATATAAAAAACAACATGTATAAGAAGATTTTACATATATTATCTTATTACATTTAAATAGCAATTTTGCAAAAAACCTGTGGCTGAGAAGAACACAGACATTTAAAAGACACCCTCAAGCTGGGCATGGTGGTGCACACATGATACCCCAGCACTGAGGAGGCTGAGATAGGAGGATAGTGAGTTCAAGACCAACCTGAGCTACACAGAGAGACTTTACCTCAAAATAAAAATCAGACTCAGAGAAAACAGTATTTTTCAGAATCTTTTTTTTCAAAGACTACATCAACTACAAAAATAAGTGAATCCAAGGCCTTCCTACACAGTGCCTAGCAACTAGTTGCCTCTTGGTAAGTATTTCTGGAAATAGTTCAATGAAGGACCTGAAAATTTAAGCTACAGAAAAATTTTTATAACAACATTCATCAAAATATCCCTGCATGGTCTTCAAAGAAAGATTGTGTTACATTTAACCTTGACAATAAGCTCATGAGGTAGGTTGCTTAATCCTTTTTAACGGATGAAGAACTAACTGAGGCTGAGTGCAGCTATTCTCAACGAAACACACCTGAAAGTGTGTGAGCACCTTTGGGTGGCCACACTCTCAGGAGAGGCCACACTGGCATTTAGTAGGCGGGAGCCAGGAATATTAAATATCTAGTAATGTGCTGAACAAACTCAGAATCAAGCTGCCCAAAATGCTACCAGTTATTGAGAAACACTGAAAGAGAATAAATTGCCAAAGCCAAATAGCTAATAATGACTTTAAGTATAAATGCAATAATAAAATTCAGGAAAGAACTAGCCCCAAATGAAATCAAACATAAATAAAAGTGCATCAAATTCTCATGCTAAACTAAAAAGTCCAGGTAGGCTGCCTTCTCAAAATTGTTGTTATTGTTTTTAGGTGCCATGGCATTGGGTCCAACTCATAGCAACCCTACGCACAATAGATGAAACACTACTCGACACTGTGCCATGTCTCACATTATGTCAGTGCTTCTCTACTAGTCACTGGGTTTTCAATGACTAATTGTTTTGGGAGTAGGCTACCAGGTTCTTCTCCCAAGTCTACAGCACTTGGTATTTCCAGGTGGGCTCCAATCCAAGGACTAACCAGGCC
Source organism: Pedetes capensis (assembly GCA_007922755.1). NCBI lineage: Eukaryota > Metazoa > Chordata > Mammalia > Rodentia > Pedetidae > Pedetes > Pedetes capensis. The sequence continues at coordinate 16,097 of VMDO01007380.1, forward strand.
AACATTGCTTAGCTTCTGAGATCTGACTGGATATGATGCCAGGGTGGTCTGACTGTTGTTGTTGTTGTTGTTGTTAGGTGCCATGGAGTCGGTATCCGACTCATAGCAACCCTCATAGGGTTTTCAATGGCTGTTTTGGGATTGCCTTGGGAGTGAATTGCCAGGCCCTTCTCCCTTTTTTTTTTTTTTTTTTTGCGGTGCTGGGAATTGAACTCGGGACCTCAGAGACTGCAGTGAAGCGCTCTACCAACTGAGCTAAATCCCAGCCCCGGTCTGGCTGTAGAGTTCTCAAAATGGCATTGCAGTAACAGTAAAAAATGACGTAATTTCAAATTCAACCTTTCTCTGCCAGCTCTTTGCCAAGTTTTTCATTTCTGTTTTGTAATCTCAGTGTTTTATGTGTAAAACTTTACCATCCTTAGTCACTCTTTAAGATTTCATACAAACGAGTCATCAAGTCCTTCTCCAATTCCCATTCTACCACACCTGTTTGGATCCACTTTACATACACCTATATGATTAACAGTAACCTAAGAGGTTTCACTTGGTCTGTTCTTTTCATCCATGACACCACTACCCTATCAATCACACACACACACAAAAAAACCTACTTCCTTTCTGTCAAGCACTTCCTTATGTAATTATTATTACCAATTGAATAACAGATACCCAGGTTAACATTTAAGGTTCTCAATCAACTGGCTTATTTCTCCCTCCCAACTCAAAGAGAATCAGTATTCCAACTATTTTTTTTTAAGTACTCTTTCAAGCTACAAAAATTCCCTATGTCATCCCCTATGTTGTTAGGTGCCATCGAGTTGGGTCTGACTCATAAGTGACCCTATGTGCAACAGAATGAAACACTCCCCGACACTACGCCATGCCCAGCACGGCTCTCAGTGCTTTTCTGGTATCCATAGGGTTCCCCTGGCTGACTGTTTTTTGGAAGTGGGCTACCAGATCCTCTCCCAAGGCTACAGCACCTGGTATTCCCCAGCAGGCTCCTATCTAAGCAATACCCAGGCCTGACCCAGCCTAGCTTCTGACATCTGACAAGATAGGACACCAGGGAGGTACAGCTGCAGGCATGTCACACTTAGGCCCATATATCTTCCTTGCCTAGAAGAATTTTCCTATTGCTTCCCTGCCATTCTGGGTCCTTATCTATGAATGCATAGAAATACTCACCAAAGGCAATGAATTTATCTGTAATGTGGCTTTGTGTAATGTCAGTAAGTCCCTAAATAGTTACTGAGTTTATCTAGTTCTAATCCTGTCACATTTTCATTTCTTTTATATTTACTCCCCAAGAAGAATACATGTTGTAATTGTTGTTGCTAGGTGCCATCTCTGACTCACAGAGACCCTATGTACAACAGGTGAAACACTACTGTCAGTGCTTCTCTCCTAGTCATAGGGTTTTCAATGGTGGATTGTCTTTTAGGAGTAGGCTGCCAGGTCCTTCTCCCAAGCCTACAGCACCTAGTGTTCCCAGGTGGTCTCCCATCCAGGTACTAACTAGGCCCAACCCTGCTTAGCTTCTGAGATCTGACAGGATCAGAAGCCACAGTGCTATGGCTGCAGGCAGAGGAATACATAGCTACTTGAAAAAAATCACAAAATTGTTTTTGTATAAATCATCTAATACATCTCCTTCATTTTTATAGTAAGAAAAAACTAACTTAAGGACATATAATTCCCTAGAGGAAAAGCAAGAACTAGAATTCAGGTAAAACTTTTAGCTTAATGCTGTTTGACACTTATGTTGTTGTTAGGTGCTGTCGAGTCAGGTCCAACTCATAGCCACTCTCATAGGGTTTTCACTGGCTGATTGTTTCGGGGACTGTTTTCAGGAGTAGGTTGCCAGGTCCTTCTCCTGTTATGAAGTTCTGAGGATAGAACCCAGGGCCTCGGAGAGCTCAGAGCAACACTTCAGCAGCTAAGCTAAACCCCAGCCCGTTTGACACTTAAGTGCTTGTTAAATGAACTCCAAGGTATAAAAATCATTTAAAAAACTTGTATTTGGCACCATTACATTGCAATTTAAGAATCAACACCTCATCAAAGTTGAGACTGCCTATTACTCTGTATTTTCCACAAGAAGACAATAAAGGAGGTTCTTAGATAATAATTTGATATACTTGAAGTTTTAAAACTTCAACTTTTTACACAAATTAGGTATATCTGAGATTCCATTTTCCTGCTTAGTCCTTTATTAAAATGTAAAATGCCCTTATTGATTTCAGACAAAATTTTATGTTAAAAATAAGAGCAGGGTCGCCCATGACTAGAGTATGAAGCAATCTGAAATGATACCAGTAAACCAGAAGTCTAGATAGACACAACAGCAGCATTACAGAAAATATCTTCATTCTTCAGTATGACTTTTTTTTCAGTTTTACTTATCCATATGCAAACTGATAATGTATTATTTTATCCCAAGGGTGATTCATATATTACTCAAAAAAGTTGTATGTATTTCTAAATAGCAAAACATAATTAAGACAATTAAATTACATCACTACTAAATGGCTTAGTATATAAAAATTACGCTTTCTTTTTATTACCAGTAAGTACATTCCAACCCATACTCTCCCCTGAAGCCAAGAAGGTTGAGCATTAAATATATTTATAATGATACCAGTCATTTGCTATACATTAATGCAGTAAAAAGTAAACAAATATGAAATAGGTTTGATACTCTTAAGGATTCAAATTTTCACTAATCCTTATCTGCAAACATTAGATATCAGATATAACTTTCACATCTAGTTTTTTGGGTTTGCTTTGTTTTGAACCCAAGGTAAGCAGATTAACTCAGTATAGTCCTCCAACATTTAGGAAGATAGCTTATTAGCCAAACATGGCATACGGGATAATAGCCCAATACTAGGCATTATTCAAATACATTTGGGTTAAAAATACTGGCTAAGATGAATAGTTGGTTTTGTAACCAACTGAAAATGTCTATTTTTGGGTATAAAATTAAAGGAAAATACTTTCTTTAGAAGAGTATCTCTCCACTAAAGACACCTTTTAGGGCAAATATATACCAAACTACAAGAGTCTACTATGAGAAGAGCACAAAGAGAAGGATTAAAAGAAACCATTTGCAATAGGAAAAAACAAACAGCAAGATCGGTAAACAGACTTGTAACAAATATTCATGTTGAACCAATATGGAGCTTTGAAATTAAAATTATAAATTTAGGCATCTAGTTTCAAAAAATAAAGAGAAAGAATCTAATGCATATCTTAAGCCTCATATGTGGAAAATGAGATAAAAATAAAAAGGTCTTAGTCATTTTCTATAAATCACAGCCATAATAAATAAAGCTCATAAGCTCATCTGCCCTAAACCTCACAGAAGGAATGACTAGGTAGTATTACTGGTGGGCATGCCAATTTATCATTCTGGAATGTTCATACAAATCTCATAAAAAGGAAAAGCAGAAAGAGATTTGGTAAGCAGTTTTCAAGACTTCATTCTAAAGACAGAAAGGGGGATTCTAAGAAATTAAGAGTATAATTATAAACTAATTTCATGATTGCCTTCATACATATAAGATTTAACTATAAAAAATATGTATACCAAAAGTGGTATACAATTGATGATTTTGGACACCTGATCCTCTCTTTTAATTAGCAATAAATACTAGGTATTATTCAAATACCTTTGGGTTAAAAATACTGACTAAGATGAATAGTTGGTTTTGTAAAGTTATAAAAGGGCCACACTGACTGTTGGAAAAAAAATACTGCTATATACTATGAAACTGTTGAGACCACACTGAGAAAGTAGTAAAAAACTGAACTTATTTCAAAGAAAAGCAACATAATCTAAAATTACTGATGAAATCCAAGTTTGCTTTTATCTTCCAAAATAATGATGAAATTTTTGTTGAAGGAAAAAAAAAAAACGCTCATTTCAGTTTCAAAGACTCCTTCTAGAACAATACCATAGTCTTGACACTGCCCAGATTTACTGAATGATAACAAAATTAACTATTTTCACAAGATTAAGACAGGAACCCTAAACCAGAAACTCTTAACAACTGAGTTCAGGAATAAAAACATCTAAATAATTGAAGCCAACAAATATTGTAGTCTCAACTACACCTGGGCAAGAGCAGCTTAGACATACTGTCTGAGAAATGAACAGATTCTGATGTAGCTTGGTCAGATTTTTACTTCAATAGGGCTGCACTACCAGTATTTCCTGCATATGACAGACTTTACTTAGAAACACAGTTCAATAGCCCATCTGAAAATTTTTACTAACATTTTGAAAATAACATACTAAATCAGAAATGGAACTTAAGAATAAAACTTGAGGCATATCCTGATACCATATTGTACTTCTTTGAAATATTTTAAAAGATTATATGTAAAAATGCCTGGCACTTTTAACTCACATGCTGATAAATCTAAAAGATAAACGGAGAAAGCTCCTTCTCTACCTCATTTTTTGAGACAACAGTAATGTCTAGTGAGATCATCTAGTGATTTTTGTATTTATTACCCACACAGTACCCTAATAATATGTAGGAAGCAGATACACTACAGATGGATGAACAAAGCACTTTCTTTTTATAAAGTCTTATGGTTAAGTTTAGACATAAGGATAGTTAAAATATGATTAAATGCCATAAGTAAAAGCAATGACAAATTTTATTCGAAGTTAAACGGTATAAAAGTGGACGTGAAGAAGTCTTCATTGTTCAGACTCAAAAGAAGTTCTTGAAAAAAATCTTCTGAAGTGTTTGAAAAATCTGCTTACAACAAAACTACTATTGGGTATGCATAACCAGAAAAAGTGATTTTTTCTATACCAATATTTTAATGTACTAATAGCTTTTACATACTTATAACAAATGTAGACTATAAAAGGGAAAAGTATTCCAAGAGTACATTTAACCCTATGCATATTACAAGAAAATGGTCCAAAACTTCTAGAAATATGAACCCTTCATAACTATTTATAGGAAAATAATTTGCTAAATCTGACTTCTGCTGATGATTTTTCAAGATGGATACGTGGAAAACAAATTCAAATTCAAATTCAACCTCGAATTCATTAGACTCAGAAACAGGTCCTAAATTCAGCATCTACCTTGTGCAGTATTTTAAAAAGCAATTTAAAATTGCACCATAACATTGTCTTTAAACTTTATCCTTAACAGACCCCATTCAATAGACAAGTAGCACAAGCAAATATATCTGCCTTTAGAAACTTCTAGCTTCTTGATAAAAAAGTAATTACTATTAAAAAGAAACCACTTTAGACCTTATGTCAACACATTAAGTACTATAAATTTGAGAGCTGAGAACCATCACAACAGAATACAATATAAACACGTATAGTCAAGGGAAAAGCCAACACCACATAATTCCTCATGATATATACCTGATTACACTATGTCTTTTGGATTAAAGAAGAAATATATATTTTTTTATTTTAGAACTGACCAGCAACACAGAAGGACTGGGGAAAATAAAGCAAAAGTTAAAAAAAAAAAAAAAATTAAAGGATACAGCCTTAGAGCACCAGTCTGAGTTCCCACTGCCAGGATCTTCTGTACAGGATCAAAGGCCAGGGCTGAGGGTTGATAGGGAAATCCATGGCGAACAGTCTAGGGATGGGCAAGTGACATCACAGCAACCAAGGCAGCCAGTGAAATTTAAAAATAGAAAAGTCAATACAGGCGTTAGAATTAGAGCCAATTATACCAGATACAAAATACATACACATGCATATAAATAAATAAATAAAGTGAAATCTACCTTAACAAAGCCATTAGAATGAACCTAAAACAAAACTCTATTCCAGTGTTAAAGTTTCCAGTGTTACAATTTAATTTCTGCTTTTACAATACTAGTACTCTACCAAAGAAAATACCCTATTAATATTGCATACTATTATGTCTGACACCAAATTACCGAAGTTTGCAGTGGTCTAAAATTCTGTAAATTCATTTTAAAATGGGGTTCATCCCATAAGGGTAATCACCCCATCACTGCTGTATTTGAATGTTTTCTAAGGAAAAACTGTCAATTAATTATCGTAGTCAAGGATTTGGTAAACAATTATGAAACCTGTGTCCCAACATTCTGTTAATTGTAACAGAATCAAAGTGAGCATAAAAATATATTTTTGTCATTTATTATTAAGTCTATAATGATTTTTAGACATTTGAGCAAAAAGTATATGTACACACTTTTAATAAATTCTGATATGAACACAGGGCTATTTATGAAGGCAGGTAATAATGAGACAAGTTTGTATTTCTTATTGAGCAGCTGGTGAATCAATTCGCTGCATCATTCTTTCTGAATTACAGAACGCTACGACAATTACAGTGCCATTAACAGGCAAAAATCACAGTACTAACTTTTGAACCAAACGTCATGATAAAAGCACCTTGTGATTTCACATCGCAAGGCACTCAGACCACATTTTAAGGGGAAAGTGATGAGCAAAGACCCTGCTGAACAGGTTTGCCTTTCCGATAAATATTCATCAGTTTCCAAAGGAAATGTCTAAATCAGTGAATTATATGAAAGTGCTCCAATATAAAAGCTTCCAGATAGCGCTAGCTGTGTCAGGATACAAACTAAAGGTCAAATACTAAATACGTGTGAAGCAGCTCTGGAATGATTGCTGCATGTGAAAAGAGGAAAAAAATAAATAAATAAATAAAACAAGGAAAAGAAGTAGGATATCAAGCTCCAAAATAACCCACCAAACTAAACGTTTGGCCAGGGAAGGAGCCCTTTATCGGAGCTACGATCACTCCCGGCGCTCGCTCCCCTCGCACTCCTACGGAAAGCCCGAGTCGCCCCCCAAAGGGACCCCAATTTTCGGACGGCCGCGCGGCGGGACCGTGCGCTGCGCTCACCTTGCAGAGCTGGAAGTGCTCGGACTGGAGCGTCTCCTGGATCTCGGGCTCCCGGGTCCCAGGCGGGTGCTGCTGCTGCTGCTGCTGCTGCGAGGCCGAGGACGAGCCGGCGGTCAGGCCGTCCAGCACCTTCCTGATGTTGAATTTCCTCATGGTGTCGGCGGAGCTCCGCCGCAGCACGCGGGGAGAGGCACGGGGGGGGGGGACCCCGACACCGGGTGACGGATCGAAGCCGAGCCGGAGGACCCCGGGGCGCGGGCGCGCGAGGGCAGGCGGGCAGGTGGGCAACGCCGAGGATAATCCGAACAGGAAATACTGCGACGTCGGGAGCGCGGCGGCCGCGGCTACAGCAGGCGGCGACCCCGCTTCCTCCGAGGCCGCCGCTGCTCGCCGCGGCTGCTCGGGCGCCGCTTCGGCCGGCGCCGCCTCCTTGGCCGCGCGGCCGGACGCCCCGAGCGCGCTGTGCCCAGCCTCACCTGGCCGCGGGCGGGCTCCGCACCGCGCCGCCGCCCCTGCTCGCCCGCGCCGCCGCCGCCGCGTCCATGGCCCGCGGCCCCGCAGCTGCTCGCCCGCCCCGGCCCGCAGTCCCTCCGCACGTCCTCCTCTCTCCTGGGTCCGCGGCAGTCGCTCGGCCTCCCCGCCGCTCAGCGCAGCTGCCCGCCGGGCATCGCACGCAGGGCGCCCGGGGTGGGTCCCGCGCTGCCGCCTCGGTTTCCCTCGCTCTTCCGCCGCTGGACCGGTCCGCTCCGGCCCCTTCGGGTCTCCGCTGCCTCCCGCAGGCGCCGCCGACGGCTCTCCCCTTCCAGCCGCTCCCTCTCGCCTGACAGGGCACTCGGCACACGGCACCAACGCCCGCTCCGGCAGCGGCGGCAGCCGCGTTTACAGCGCCGGCCGCGGCGGTGTCGGCAGCTGGGCCTCCGCGGAGCAGGCAGCTGGGCGTGCGCATGCGCGCCGCAGCCCGCCCCCGCCCCCGGCCAGCGGCTGGCGGCCCCCAGCCAGCGCGAAGCCAGGGCTTAAATTATCCTCTGCGAAAATCCCAGACGCTGGCTGTGTTTCGCCCGCCCCAATCGCACTGCCTGAGCGTGCGGCTGCTTCTCCTGCAGCTGGCATAGTAAAGATGTTGACAACTAACCAGCAGCAGGAAACCTGGGCTTCAAATTCAGTCATTAAAGCCAGGGTTTATGCTTTTACCCTTTCGCAGGAGGCACACGCTCCCGGCCTCCGGCTGCAATATGATTGCTGTTGCCTTATGGATGTGCTTGGTTGTGGGATGATTTGGATTTGGTTTTCGAAAAAGTGTCGAGGCGACGATTATATCAGTGGCAAAAAAATGACAGATTTAGAAATGTACTAAGGAAAGGACAGACAACCCAGGAGGGAAGCCCAAGCCTCTTTTCTGAAGCCTTTACTGGTAGTAAAACAAGTCTCGTAGTGGCAGTTCGGGGCTAAAACGGAGTAGACTGCCAAAGGCAAGAGGCTCCAGAGCCTCCACCTGTGCACACCGCCCTGACTTCGGTGGTCAGGCAGGGCGAGTGGGAAGGGGAACGGGAGCGCGGCTGGTAGGCAACGCCGCGCTGTCCCCCGCTTTCGGAGCCCTCGCTCCGCTCTGCAGTGCTGATGAGGCACTCAGCAATCCCCCGGAGCTTTGCTGATCTTCAGAGGGGAAAGGAGAGCAGGATGAAGTTTTCCGCCTGATCTTTCCGCTGCTTCCCTGGCCCCGTCTCTCTTGGGGGCTTACAGACAGATCTTTGGCTCAAGTTTGCAAAGGAAGAGAGAGATTCGTGCCGAGGCGGCGCGGGGGGTGTGGGGGGGTGTCCTCCTAGAGAGTCTGTTCAACAAGGAAAGGTAGCGGGACGCAGAGGAACAGATTAGGACGGGTGTGGAAAATGGGAAGGAGGGATGCGCCTAAAGACGAACTCTAATTTGAGGGTCGGAGAGCGGAGAGAGCAGTCTTTGGGCTAATGACTGCCAGCCCCCGATGGGGTCCTGGAAAATGCCACAGACGCCCTGTGAAGGTTTGTTTGTTCCGAACCTCAATCAGAAGCACCCGCCCTCTCCTTTGTGATTGGTCGTCTCTGCCCCGTTCGGGACATTCTCGTCATGCTATTGGTAGATGCGACCTGCCTTCAAGAACAGTCAGCAAACCCACGATGAGCGGGGCTCAATGGATTTCGGGAAATGTAGTACTCTACCAAGCTGCAGCATCCCAGGACCGTGCCTTCTACTGGGAAACTATAAATTTTCATTTTGTGGTTTAAATATTCACTGAAGTAGGAAGTTAATTCGCTGAGAAGAAAGGGCCAATAAAACAGACTTGAGGACTTGCTAAAACTATTCCCAAGTAAGTGGCTCTGAACTTTTGGTTTGCTAATTTCGTTTTCTGAAACCCATTTTGTCCAGCGTGACAAGTTGTGCTTGGGTATCGAAGACACAAAAATGCAATGCTTGCTTTCAACAAGCTTACCACAGTCTCAAGGGGACGACCTTCACATAAATAGTTGTAAAACAATGTGACAAGTTCAGTGATGGAATAACACAAGAGAAAGACTGAAGATGGCCACTTAATGGACCAGGAAAGGCCTAGAAATGGAAACAGTCAGCATATGCCAGATGAGCAAAGGTTGAAGAAGGGAACAGGAGGAAGGGCTTTGGACAAAGCAGGGAAGGGAAAAGTCAGAATGACCTGGAGAGCTTTTTAAAAAGTGACTCCATAACGGAAAGTGCAAAATAAGGAGATCATATCTTCTCAGAATTTTATGATCTGCCTTCTAGGTTTAAAATAAATCTGTTGGGTAATTTGTCATCATTGCATTATAAAACTCTTTGGAGAAATGACAACTTCTTGCTCAGAGGCTTTATGGTGTAAAGAAAAAATTCCAGGCTTTGTTGTTTGCCAGACATGAATTTCAATCCATGCCCTGTTAATCTGTGCGAATTTGGGCAGATTTCTTAATTTTCCTAAGGATCAAACTGCTCGTGTGTAAAATAAGATTACCACCATCTTCTTCTTAGGGTTTTATGAGCATAAACTAGAGACAAATAATATGAAAAGTCAGCACGACATTGCTTAGCACTCTGCAGATACTCAAAAATGTAAGTTTCCTATTCTACTATCAAGATCTTTGAGGTGAGCCTCGCACTGTGGAGCAGACCTGTAATCCCAGCAACTCAGGAAGCAGAGGCAGGAGACAGTCTATGTAATGTAGCAAGACCTTTGATTCAAAATAAAATGAAAAGGGCTGTGGGTATAGCCCATTGGCTAGAGCACTTGCAAAGTATGTGCAAGGGCCTCAGTTTAACTCCCAAGTAACACGTACACACACAAAAAGCCAGGTACGGTGACACATGCCTGTAATCTCAGCTACTTGGGAGGCAGAGGCAGGAGAATTGCAAGTTCAAGGCCAGAAGCAGCCTGCATACCTCAGCAAGATGTTACCTCAAAAGAAAAAAGATTTTAAAGTGGGCTAAGGGTACAGCTCAGTGGTAGAGCACTTGCAAAGCATGTGGGAGGCCTGGCATTGAACCCCTAAGTTAAAATGATAATAATAATAATAATAGCAATAATAATACCTTTGAGGCAAAGGGAACTTTAAGAGGTCACCAATTTCAGCCAGGTCCTTATTTATGACTTCAGAAGTTTTGTTTTGAATTCTATACCCTATCACTCTCATCAGATTATGAACGCGTCCTGGCATTACCAAAACTTCAATTCTTAGAAGATGCCTAGAATTTAAGATGAATATATATTAATTTTATGAAGTTATAACCTATCCCCTTCAAGGACAGGAGCAGCTGAGCATATTCAGAAATCAATTTAGTCAAGAATACCAATGCCCCAACATAGTTACTTTTATGATGGCAAAGATAATGGGTCCTCAAATTCATGATATTTCTTGCAAGTCACTTTCAATTGATAAATTTGCCTTTAAAAATAGAATTGAAAATTTAAATAAGTTATAAATTAAATTTTTGAAATTTAGAATATGATGAATAAAAATTTAGTAATTTATATTATTTTCTTTAAATTTTAATACAAAGCATAGAATTTCATCTGTAATAAGCTTTCAACAAAATTTATTTATTTTTCCTCAAGTACCAGGGGTTTGAACCTAGGGCCTCACAAAATCTAGGTTAGTGCTCTACCACTGATCAGCACCCCTAGCCCCTTTTTTATTTTTTGTTTTGAGACAAGATCTTACTAGTCAGTTGCTCAGGCTGCCTTTGGCCTGAAACATAGGATCCCCCTGCCTCAGCCTCCCAAGTTGCTGCAAAAGGGAACAACATGGGTTTTTGTTTTTGTTGTTGTCATTTCAGTTTTCTGTCTTTGGACAAGTGAGTCACCCAAATGGAATTCTCTCTTGCCAACTTATTGAAGAATGACCCAGGACATGATTACATTTAGCTGAGTCAGGTTGGTACTAAACAATACTGAGTTAGCAGATGAAAATTAAAAGACAAATTTAAAACACACAAAAAAGAATCCACACATGCACACAAAGAGTACCAACCACTAAATTATGAGGCATGGAAGGCTAAAGACCAGGAATTCATAAAATTCCTAAATCTGCCAGTCTTCATTATTTGATTTAAAAGTTACCAGATTAATGAAAGCTATGGTATTGGTCTCACAGGGTCAGCTGGATGCTGATTGAGATTAAGTAGAAACTGAAAATAAATATTGTAATTAGAAATTATTCATTGGCAAAAACTTTCTAGAAGGTACACCGAATCTATAAAACTGACTTCTTGTTGTGGTCAGGTGCTGGGAAGTCGAGTTCAACCTATAGCAACTCTCATAGGGTTTTTGATGACTCATTATTTCTGGATTGTTTCAGGAGTGGGTTTCCATATCCTTCTCCCACATGTCACTGACTAGCATTTATTTTTATTGACATAATTTCAGTTTATTGAGTACCAAAAAATGTAAACATGACAATAATTGATTCCCTGCATCATTCCACAGAATATTGAACTTAAATTATTCATAAATTGCAGTATAAGTGATAGTTTGCCTAGTTCTAGCTCCTTCTCAGAATTGTTTCCCTAGACCCTGCTGAAATGATAAGGCTGTGTTTTAATAAGGACACTATTTCCTGGTTCCAACTCACTGGATCAGAGATAGGCATCTGAAGTAAACCAAGCCCAAGGATGATCTTCTGGGAATCTGGAATTGAATTACAAAGTTACCATTTGGGCTGAACTAGGAGAAAGTTGTGAAGCAGTAGGGCTGAGTGGCATGTTTTCCTTCATGTACATTGAAGGATGGAACGTGGGAGGATGGCACAGATATACAGAGACCAAAGAGCAATGACGTCCAGTGACTTCATGAAGGTAGAAGACAGGATCACCATTCCTGACTTGTCAGGTTCCAGGCCTTATACAACGCACCTTTTATATTTTCTTTCCTTCTTTGTGTTCTGGTTTTGCAGTCAAGTACTGTTATAAAATTTAGATTCAACCTGAAGCCAAAGGTAAAAGAATATAGGGATATTACAGCCATATTTCACCTGCCATTTTTACCTTCTACTATCAATTCTCTGCACAGTTAAGAGGCTACTGTGATAATCCAGCAAGGGATTAGTAGTTTGAACCAGAGTGGTTAAAAGTGGCAGTGATGTGCTGGGCACCTTGGCACATCCCTGTAATCCCACTGACTCAGTAGGCTGAAGCAAGAGCATCCAAAGTTTGAGGCCAGAGGCAGCCTGTGCAATTTAGGGAGACCCTGTCTCAAAATGAAAAACAAAAAAGGAATTGGTGTGTGTCTCAGTGGTGGAGTCCTTGCCTAGCATGCATGAGGCCCTAATACAGAAAAAAAAAAAAAAAAGTTGTCGTGATGTAAAGAAGTCAGTCAGATTCTGGATTATATCTTAATGGTAGAGCCAAGAGGATTTGCCAATGACATGAGAAAGAAAAAGAAGGATAATGCCTCAAAGTTTGACCTCAGCACATCAGAGAGTGATACTATAACTTCATTTCCACATTTATGGATCTCAGGTAATTTCCAGTTACCTTTTGAAGATGAAGGTGCACCTGACTCATGCCATGGTATTTTCAGTTTCATCATATAGTTGTGAATGGTAGACACTGAATAAAGGAAACAGGAAAAGGATTGATGCTTTTGAATTATGGTGCTGGAGACAAATATTGAATATACCATGGACTGCCAAAAGAACCAACAAATCTGTCCTAGAAGAAGTGTGACCAGAGTGCTCCTTGGAAGCAAGGATGGCTAGACTGTGTCTTACATATTTTGGACATGTTGTCAGGAGGAACCAATCCCTAGAGGACATCATGTTTGAGAGAGTGGTGGGTCAATGAAAAAGAAGAAAATCCTCAACTGCAACAATGGGATTAAACATAAAGATGATTGTGTGCATGGCACAGTGTTGGGTAGTGTTTAGTTCTACTGTACATAGGGTCATTATGAGTCGGACCTGATTTGATGACACCTAACAACAATTTATATGGCAATAGACTCAATGAACCTAATCAACTAAATAAACAAGCCTTGTCTGGGGAAAACAAGCAGATGAACAACATAATGATACTTGCTAAATTCTGTCCTCTCTCAAAAAAGACATCAGACAGACACTAGCGAGACTTCACTATTACATAGATTACCTCTGTCACTTTGCTATTATAGGTAATAGTGTTGTTAAGCCATAGGTAAAAATGTCTAAACAAAGGCCAGTAAGTTCAAGTCCAGAGAAAATTCCAAAACTTCAAAGCAAAATTAATAGAACCAAATGTACACTTAAATGTAAAATTTGAGACATTCAGATGTAATATAAAGGAAAAGTATCATCAAATTCTTAAAATTTTGAACTTGATTGGGCAGTCAGGAGTTGCTCATTAACTTCTATATATTTCAAGTGCTATTTCTACAACGGGAACAGTATTTGATAAGGAATTACACTCCTTCTCGCCCAGACCATCTGCTAAGCAAGACCTTCTCGCCTGTTCCTGCCCGGACCACCAATGAGGAAACACCTCTCCCACTCCTCTCCCCTGGACCTTCGGTGAGGAAAGAATGCTCTCCCATCACAATCATCAACAAGGAAAGAACCTGCTCTCCATCTGATCACCGACAAAGCAACAGCTGTCTCCTCTTGACCACGGAGACAACCAACACAGGTGTTTGCCCCAGGAAGGCTAAAGTGCCTGAGACTTTTCCTTTCTCCTGTCTCCTCTGGGGTCCTGAGGGCCGCAGGAGTCCATGCCCCTCACCTGAGGGTCCCGAGTGAATTGGGTTTAGTATCTGTGTGTGCGGCAGTGCCGCCCATCCGAACCTCCAGGCCGGACCGGGTGGCATGCGCCCCACACAGAGTTGGCTTTGATACCCAAGCCCCCAGTATCTTATGTTAAAATATAAATATTATTGTAAATACTTTCAACATTTTGCTAAACTTTTACCAAATGCTTGCCTTTTCTTTAAAACAACGCATTAAAGTCGGATTTGTGACTGAAGAGCTAGCAACAAAATGAGTACTTTTGAGCCACAGTTTAGTTAGTATTATTCCCAACACCTCACCCTCACTTTCTCCTTCCGCTTCATCTCATATCCCTCCCATCTCATTATTCTTCTTGTTGTTGTTGTTAGTTACCTCCCAGTGGGATGCAACTTACAGTGACCCTATGTACAACAGACGAAGCACTACCCGATAGTGTGCCATGCCCAGCACTATTATCAGTGCTTCTCTGCTATTCAGAGGGTTTTTGATGTCTAATGGTTTCAGGATTGGGCTGCCTAATCCTTCTCCCCAGCCTACACTACCTGGTATTCCCAAGCAGTCTCCCATCCAAGTACTATCCAGGCCCAACTCTGCTTAGCTTCCAAGATCAGACAGGATCAGATGCCAAGTTGGTATAGCTATAGACCCAGACCTTACACCCCTTAAATAAAGAGAGAAAATAATTATCATAATACAGCTGCTCGTCAGTTTATGATGGGGTTGCATAAATGTAAGATAGTTTAAATTGAAAAGGCATTTCCTATCCCCAGCTTACCACACATCTTTTCCTACAGCACTAGGTGTGGATAGTTCCACAGGTGCCCAAGGGGCTGCCAGGGAGCTGCACAGGCTGTCACTACCATCCTGCCATGTAGTCAGGAGGGACCAATCCCTGGAGAAGGACATCATGTTTGGGAGAGTGGCAGGTCAACATAAAAAAGGAAGACCCTCCACTAGATGGATTGACACAGTGTCTGCAGCAATTGGCTTAAACATAGCACAGTGTGAGACAGTGTTTCATTCTGCTGAATGTAGGGTAGCTGTGTTGTTGTTACATTAGGTGCTGTCAAGTCAGATCTGGATTTGGACACAATGGCACCTAACAACAACAACAATAGCATACAAAGTAGTGTATTTTACCTGGAAACCAGGGCAGTTACTATATGCTAGTATGCTAGTGCCTGTAGCTGTAGCCCTGTGGCATTTGATCCCGTCAAATCTCAGAAGCTATGCAGGGTCGGGCCTGGTTGGTATCTGGATGGGAGACTGCCTGGGAATACCAGAAGCTATAGGCTGGGAGAAGGACCTGGCCACCCCCTCCCAAACATCAATCTGCCATTGAAAACCCTATGAACAGCAGAGAAGCACTGACAATGGTGTTTCCCCTGTTGTACAGAGGGTCACTATGAGTCGGATACCGACACGATGGCACCTAACTACAACAAGTATACTAACAGAAAACTGACCACTTCTTCCTCTCAGACAGTCTCCTGACAAGTCCACCCAGTGAGATAATGTCAATTGAGTGCTACTTCTGTAACACAACCCTCCCTCTTAGGCTCAGGGCTAGACACAGAGTTGTGTCCTATCTCTTAGTCACCTGACTGTAGGACTTATAGATATCAGTTCACTTTTCTTTCTGGTAAACCTTTAAGATTACCACAGGAAATAAAAAAAATGATCAAAATAAAAAATTTAATGTAGGAAGCGTCGAACAATCCTCTCCCAAAGGACCCATAGGAGACAAGAGAATAGTCCTAATGAAAGCATGTGAAGAATACTAATTGCCTTTCAGAGCTTTTATACACAAGGTGGAAAAGCACTGTAGTCTCAGTCCATTGGCTGGAGTTCCTCAATGTAGGATCACACACTTAGTTTTCAATTCTAAATGGTTTCCCCGACTGTGTTTGCAGTAACCATTACACAGTTTGTTCAACAAAGCGGCTGAAGACCTGTATTGGTGTATCTACTTCTCCCAATTCTAGGTCACACATCTTCCCCTTTTGGGTGTACTTCTGGCCTCTGGTCAGCTCCTCTTTTTAACTCCACTCTTTTATTCTATTTTCACATTCTCTTAGGCCCAGTGCTACCTTCAGTGGCCATCATACTGTTCCTGGTTCTATGATGAATGGCATAAACCACATTCTTAGGCATGAAATTTTTAATGCAAAACATCTATTAAGTAACCTGTGAACGTGTCAATAAACTCAAAGATTAGCAAAATGAATGGTTGAGGCACTCAACATTATAGCTAAATAGATAAGGAAGCGAAGTCTCAAAAATGAAAGGCAAAAACCAATGTCAAAGGAAGCTTTTTTATTCTCCTGAGGATTATCATTATTTATCACTTCAAGGTCTCATGGCAACACTCTCCTATTGGGTGTGTACTCATCATCACGGTACTGTTTCCAAGAGGATGCCCCTCCTTGGGTATAATACCTGAGGATGGGAACAATGGAGGGTGGAGTAGGAAAGACACTGGAACCACTCAGTTCCCTAATATTCATCCAAAGTCTCCAACTAGTCCTATTATGTTTCATTCAGACCAGTATGACCTGAATATTTCCCCTAAGACTTGATCTCGTTCAACAGGCTGCAAGTACAAGTTCCCTTCCCTGATTTCCTCACCACTGTAATGAGGGTGTAACCTCAAGGTGTGACTTTATAATTGGGGTACGTGGAGGTTTACACATTCTCATAAGGGCTACTTCCTATTCACCCTTCAGCATGAAGTGCTGAGCCTCTTGATTTTTGTAGTGATAAAATAAACAGTAATACTTTCAGCCCTGGCCTGTAGGAAATAAAGGAAGAGAGATATCAGGCTTTTTTTTTTTTTTTTTCCTCCTTAGCTCCAGATGATTTTGTAGTAGTTGGC
The DNA here is from genome assembly GCA_007922755.1 of Pedetes capensis. Classification (NCBI taxonomy): domain Eukaryota; kingdom Metazoa; phylum Chordata; class Mammalia; order Rodentia; family Pedetidae; genus Pedetes; species Pedetes capensis. The sequence goes on from VMDO01007380.1 coordinate 33,103, forward strand.
GAGGACTGCACTTTTGAGAAGCCGATGAAAAGAAAGTAACCTCAGTCTAGCAGCCAACCAAAAAACTTTGCCCAGGGCCAATATATTTGTGAAGGTAAATGCAACTGTGTAAGGATTTTAGCGATACTGCGGGTCACATCTATGGAAGAGTAACATTTTCTGTCCCTGTGCTGCTTCAAATGATTCATATTTAGTTTTCAGTCAGAAAGCTCGATTCTTCCAGTGTCCTTTAAGACCATCCAAACTGAGTAACCTATTCGTTTGCCTTCAAGGCGCTGCACATCGTTGATGCATAAATTCTTTGGAAGTGACTGCCTCTTATTCTGTTGTTAAGCTAGAAATGTTCTGCTTACTCATGATAAGAGAGTTTGTTAAATTCAGGAAATTGAGGAGGAAGTTCCATGAGAGCATTATCGTGGTTCACAAGTCTAGTGGCTTCCGTAAAAAGATATCTCACTGCAGTTGAAACTTAGAAAAGAGACACCTACCTGATGACCATGTTAGTGTCAACATACAGACTACTTGGGTAATTCTACTGCTTCTTTAACTATCAGATCTTCCCAGCTGAGGTTCACTCTTTTGTATTCCTATTTCTTATGTCATGGTATAATAGAGAGGGCTCACATGATTAAGATAAGCATACTTGAATCCTGTCCCTTGGTAAGCAAAGTTAGACAAGTCACTTATGTTTTTACTTTCTCATATGAAAACTGAAGGTACACATATCTACCTGAGCAAAGTGTTGTAAGATTAGAGGTAGAGTATAAAGCTCTTAGCTCAAAACCTGGCACAAAGACTTAAATTACATGATAGCTATTCAAATCATTGTTTCTAATGTCTATACCTATTCTTTAGGTGATTTTATTCTCCTCATGGCTTCAGTATTATCTAAACATGAATGACCTGTAGCCATGCCACTGTGGTTGTCAGATCTTGGAAGCTAAGCAGGGTTGGGCTTGGTTAGCACTTGAATGGGAGATTGCCTGGGAACACCAGGTACTGTAGGCTTGGGAGAAGGACCAGGCAACCCACTCCTCAAGAAACAATCAGTCACTGAAAACCCTATGAAGAGCAGAGAAGCACTGACAATAGTGTTTTGTCTGTTGTACATAGGGTCGCTATGAGTCGGACACCAACTTGACAGCACCTAACAACAACAAACATGAATGATTCCCAAATTTGTATGCCCATTTCAAACTTCTGCCCTGAACTCAGATTCCATTATTAAAGTATCTTTAACATCTCCATTTGGACATTCAAAAGACATCTAAAATTTAATGCTCAAACTAAATTCTTCACTTCCAGTTGTGAACGATACCTTACATGGCCTCCTTACACGCACCTTCCTTATGCCTGCTAATGCTGATTCTGTCCTTCCAGGTATTCAGGCTCATACCAGTAAACTTTAACCACCCACTCCCAGCCCCTCACCCACAGCTCACATGCACACACACATTCACACACACACATCCCTCTGTGAAGTCCATTGCCAAATTCTCCCTCCTCTCTCTTTGCAATATAGTCAGAATTTGACAAATTGTCTCAGCCTTTTTCTTTCATCACTTAGTTCAAGCCAGAATCATTTTTCATCTAGATTCTTGCAGTTTATATTAAACTAACCTCTTCTCATCTAAACTATTCTGAGGGATCAATTTAAAATGTAAGTCAGGTTATGTCAGTCCTGTATTCAAGATCCTCCAGTGCTTTCTCATCTCCCCATAACTAAAGACTAAAGTTCTTTGCAATGGCCTATAACGGCCCTACAGGATCTGTTCTGCTTTCTGTCTGTTCTAATCTCCTCTTGCTCACCACCTCTTAGCATAGTCACATTTGCTTTTTTTGCTGTTCCTTGAACACGACAAGCACACTTGTGCCTTGGGGCTTTGCATTTGCTATTCCCTTTGCATTAGCCAGGGATCAGCAAACTTTTTTCTCCAGTGGGACAGATAGTAAATGTGTTCACTTTTGTGGCTCACACGCATCCAGAGCTGCAATTACTTTCAGGTGCCAATGTTACTCAAAGACCACCACAGTGTATAAACAGCTGAGCATGGCTACATTCCAGTAATAGTTTGTAAGAACATGTGGTGGGTTGGAATTGGCCAACCCCTGGCCTATTCTTCTCTTCTCCCAGATATTTTTATGATATATCTCTATATTTCCTTCACGTGCCTTCCTGATTGTCACAGATTGACAATATGAGAGGTGATAGAGATGTTGCCTCATCAATTAGCTTTCCTTGACTTTTTTCCATTAAAAGGAGTAATTTCACCCCTCCCTCCAACATCTACATACCAGTTCTTCCCATGCCCACACCAGTCTCCCATCCAGCTTTGTTTTGCTCCTTAGCAGTAACCACTACCTGACACACTGTACATTTGTGTAAGGAATTTTATTTCTTTACTACTGGTCTCTGTTGTACAGAACAATTGATTGAGATAGAATGAATTAGTAGACAAGAGTTCCTTTGGGCTTCCAGTATAAGGCATAAACCCCTTAGTGTGTAACTTAACCTCTCCATTTACAAACATCTATGTCAAATGGGGAAAAAATAAGACCTGGTATAGAGATCAAGTCAAGTAGCAAATACTAAACAACAACAATAACAACAACAAAAACCACTGGAACATAATAGAAATGTGAAGGGTTTTTTGTTGTTGTTGTTAGTTGTTGCTCCCTGATCTCTCTTTCAGGAGTTTTAGAAGATATTTAAGTATTCTTTAAATAAAAAAATTGACTTATTGAAAGTTCTAAAGAACCAAAGTAATTTCCTCCTTATGGTCATTTTCTCTGCTCAAACTTTAAATATTGAAAAAAAATTAAGTCTTAAGAAATAATTTTAATTTCAATGTAACTACATCCACCTTGCCCCAACTATCCATTAATAATGCCAGTATCCACTGCGGAGATCAGGTGCATGCAATCATGTAAGCCCCATGTTCTAATTTAAGAACTAAGATTTATTAAATTTTAATTACTTTAACCTAGAGTACTATCATTGGCCCACCTTTTCGCCCAATAATTTTATTTTCAGGCTATAATTTACATTATTTTTAAATGGAAGGATCATATATCAGAATATTATTGTCTGATACCTATGACTTCTAGTTTCTTGTGAATTAATTTTAATTCTCGATCTTATTAATTCTAAAGGGATCAAGTTTCAGAGATGCATAAAGCTGTGTCCAACTTCAAACCCACATCTTTTCCCACAGAAATCCTTCACATGTCCAGATATCGTGTTTCTATGCCAACGAGAAGAATTGGGGTGCTGTTAGCCAGGAAAGAAGTGTTAGGGGTCAGGGATCTTGGAATAAAGGAGTAGGACTGACCAAAAAAATGGAAATCAAAACAATTCTGGCAGAATAAAGCCCGTTTTGCCTGCTGCCCCTGAGCATGGATTGTTATGTCCAATTAGCAAACAGGGGATCTGAGATTTTCTTGGCTGCCATACAACTCAGATGGCTACGTTAGCGGCAGCCAAATGATTATCCAGGAGCACACTGGGGAGAAGGGCAGAAAGCCCCAAAGAGCTCAGCCGAGACATTATTATCACAGTAGCAGGTACCAGGTTCACAGGGTGTAAGTGAAACGTTCTTCATTTTCAAATGCGGCTAATTTCTTACAGGCATCACACTCTTCTTTCGTATTCATTTATTTTTTTACTTGATGTAGAAATCAGTCTTGTTATATCAGATAAGCTAATTTTTCAGCTACTTCCAGTTTCAAACTCAGTCATTTAAAGACGTTTGCTTTTTGTGCCCTCCACCATGATGCCGCCTTCCCAACCTGATTTCACCCTCTAGTTCCTCCGTACACCGAGGAACCTCACCTTCCAAAGGGCAAAGAGTCAGCTAAGGTGTAGCAATGGACTCAACAGATTTCCATGCGGAAAGCCCATCTCATAGCCATCTCATGTGGCATTCCTCTTTCCAGTTGTGAGACACAAACTGGGGATGGGGAGTCTTTGTCCAGCCCTGTCTTGCCTACTGTTATATTATACTTTCGCTTGACTGGCTGCACCAACTGATTGGACTTGGCGACCTCTTCTCTAGGAAGCTGGCAGTTTTCCTGGACTTCACCTAGAACAGAAGGCACCAGGTTCTCAGCTCATGGGTCACCACATTGACCTTGGCTCTGGGTTTCGTTCTCGCCCCAGTGGACACATTGCACGATTCTCTACTGTCACCCCTGGCCCTGGCCTTACATTTCCATAATATATTTCCATAATATATGGTATATTTCTACTAACTCCAGCTACCACCACCTTAACTAAGATACACAGACTTGTCTCTATGTGGCAAATTAAACTTCTGGGATACTGTTACAACTGAATACACTGGACATGATGGTGAGGAGGGAATTAGACATATGATATATGTAGGTCCTCCAGAACAATCAAATAACTTAAACTTCTTCTATTCTAATTGAGTAATTGCTAATGTTGAGTATGATGTTATATCAGTAGCTGTTCTTAGGTGCTGTCAAGTCTGGTCTGAGTCATAGTGACCCTCATAGGGTTTTGGATGGCTGATTGTTTTGGGAGTGGGCTGCCATATCCGTCTCTAATTTTTATGGAGCTGGGGATCGAACCCAAGGCCTCAGAAAGCACAGAGCACCAGGCTACCAATTTAGCTAAAACCCAGCCCCTGTATCAGTAGTAGTTGTTATCAAAATGCCTTCCTGTTCAAAATTGCAATGATCCTCACTCTTTACTTGCAACATCCAACATGTCTCCTTTCCCCAAGCAAATGATGATTCACTTTTCCTTTCATCAGGTGATCTCATTCCTTCTTCTAAACCATTTCCAGAGATTTTTTTTTTTAACATGGAAAGTTCTACTGTTCCCAGAAATCCAAACTCAACATTCTAACAATAGCTAAAATTTTTTGCCCTCACTGAAGCTTTTCTGGATAGTGTGAAAAGGAAATAGCTATTTCTCTTCATTTTGTTCTGCCTCCATGTATAACTCTCTGAGCTTACCATTCCTCAGAGTACATACTTTGATATGTGTATATTTGTTCATGTTTAATCACTTTAGCCTGAAGGCAATTATTTATGTAGTGTGTCATCTTATATTTGAAGTTCTGCTCTCTAAATGCTGTTGGATGATAGACAGCATTTAATGATCTTTGTGGAATGCCAACCAGAGGACTTCATCCAAACACATTCTTAATAAATGAGCTTTTGATGCTAGTGTAGTGGTTTATTTATTTTTCTCTTAATTGTTGTTGTTGTTAGGTGCCATTGAGTCGGTATCCGACTCATAGCAACCCTCATAGGGTCTTCGATGGCTGAGTGCTTCGGGATTGCCTTGGGAGCAGGCCCTTCTCCCATTTTTGTGGTGCTGGGAATTGAACTCGGGGCCTCAGAGACTGCAGTGCAGCACTCTACCAGCTGAGCTAAATACCAGCCCAATTACATGTTTTAAAATGCTCACTGTGTGCATTTTCGCTCACCCATCTCCTTTCCATGTATAAGGACACTGGCTAAGCACCTTCCTGATCAGAGAGCAGACATAGGCTCTATTCTGCTAGCATTCTCCAAACAGACAACCCGATAGCAAAGGGATGGATGCCTTCAAAGAGAGGAAATTCAGTGCTCAGGGTCAGCATGAGTCTTCCCCTGCTCCCTGAGAAAAGGGCAGCAATAAACTGCCCAGTCTACATCCCTCTGCAGGTTGAACACAAAACAAACCTAGGGGAGCTATGGATCCTGAAGGTACCGATTCTTCCGTGTCAGTGAAAGGGAAATGATCCCAATAGCCACTTGTCATCTGAACATTTCTGCATGGATGCCACACAGGAACTCCTAATACAACACATCTAAAACTGAGCTGTTCATCTCTTCCCTTGAACATGTTCTTTATAATCTCTCCCTCAGAGACTACCGATATCCATCTGTCCCCACCGGTATCAACTAGTCACCAAGGATTCTGCCTCTTCACTTGCTCTTCATCTACCTCCTTTACCTTTCCTAACTGTACCCCTCAACCTAGTTGGTCCCTTATTATTTTCTCCCTGATGATTGCAATTTGGCATCATCTTGTCTCTTGAATAGAACCTCTTCTTGCTACCCAAGGATTATTTTTTCTAAAAATAACATCTAATCATGTCATGTCTTTATTTCAAAGCTCTTCATGTCTCTTGACTTCTTGCATCCAGGATACAATTTTTAATCTCCGCATTTTCACCATCTGATCCCAGCCTGCTTATTCAATTTATCTCCTGTCACTACTCATCTTCCATTTCATATTTTAGAAATATGCAAAACTGTCTTCCCTTCCCTAGTCCTGCTTTTGTTTGTGCTTGAAATAGTCCTTCCTTCTTTTCATCCAACTAATCTCAAGTGTCTAGTCACTCATTCCCCCAGGGCCTGTGATTCCTTGTTTTGTAACTTTTTAGAAGACTGCTGAACTTCAATATTACCATTAATTTGTTAGTCCACACAAAGGATGGTCCCTTAGATTTAATGTTGTATACAGCAAGCATAGATGTCAGTGGAGGGTAGCTCTGACTGTTTGCATTTCGACCTTGCTGCTAGTCTCTTAAAGGATAAGAATATATCTTTAATTTTCTACTTCTTTTTTCTTCAGTAATGGGGGGTTGAACCCAGGGGCCTCACACATACTTTATAAGTGCTCTACCACTGAAGGCTGCACCTTCAGCCCATTTTTATTTAGAGTCATGGTCTCATTAGGTTACACAGTCTGTCTCTGGTCTCAATCCTCCTGCCTCAGCTTTCCCAGTTACTGGGATTATAGGTATATGCCACAGAATCCAACACCTTTAATTATTTTTTGACTCCAGTAGCAAGCACCAGTATCTAACCAGAGGTTCTGTAAATGCATAGTGGATCTGTGTATCTATTTACCCACACATATGCATATATAAGCACTCCTTCTAAAAAAATAATTTTCCTCCCTCTTAGGTAATATAAGGATAAAATACAATGACACATATTCCAAATCCAATTGGATAAATTTCCATCTAAATTAAATTAGCCTGCAGCTGTACCACTGTGATGTCTGATCTCCTCAGATCTCAGAAGCTAAGCAGGGTATGACTTGGAAGTTAAGCAGGGTCAGACCTGGTTAGTACTTGGATGGGAGACCACCTGGGAACACCAGGTGCTGTTGGCTTGGGAGAAGGACCTGGCAACCCACTCCCCCAAAAACAGGCATTGAGAACCGTATGAATATCAGAGAAGCACTGACAATAGTGTTTCCTCTGTTGTACATATGGTTGCTATGAGTTGGACAATGACACAACGGCATCTAACAACAACAAATTAAATTAATCCAATTAAAATTGTTTCAATGATTTCATGGCTTGAAGTTGGAATGATTTCTTTTTTTTGTTTGTTTGGCAGTACTTGGGGTTGAACCCAGGGCCTTGCACTTCCATGCTTTCCAAGTGCTGTACCACTGAGCTGCCCTGCCCCCAGCCCATTTTTTACTTTTTGAAATAGTGTCTCCCTAAATGAGGCAGAATGCCTCTGGTCTTGAAGTTGGGATCCACCTGCCTCCACCTCTCAAGTCACTAGGATCACAGTCGTGCTCCACTGCACCCGGTGCCTAAATATATATATATATATATATATATATATATATATATATATATATATATGTATGTATATATATGTATATATGTATGTATATATATATGTGTGTATATATATATATATATATATACATATATATATATATATATAGTTGTTGTTGTTAGGTGCCGTTGAGTCGGTATCCGACTCATAGCGACCCTCATAGGGTTTTCAATGGCAGAGTGTTTCGGGATTGCCTTGGGAGTGGATTGCCAGGTCCTTCTCCCATTTTTGCAGTGCTGAGAATTGAACTCGGGACCTCAGAAACTGCAGCACAGCGCTGTACCAACTAAGCTAAATCCCAGCCCATATATATATATATGGGCTTATATATATATATATAATATATTATATTATATATTATATATTATTGTTATGTAATATATATTAATGTTATATATATTATTGTTATATAACAATATATAATATATTGTATATATATTATATATACATGTATATATACATGTATATGTATATGTATATACATATTAATTTTAATTATATATATATATTTAATTATATATATTAATTATAAATTAAATAATTTAATTTAGATACATATATATGTATATATACACATATATATGTATATGTATATATACATATATACACACATGTATACATATGTATATATGTATATATATACACATATAAATGTATGTGTGTGTATATATATATTTTATAAACAGTGGATATATCCCACTTTCCGTGAAATTGTTTCTTCTGTCTCTTAGAAGATGGCATCAGTGGTGTCATTAGGAACCAATGTGAATGTGTTTGTAAGACAGACAATTTCCCATCTCTTCCTTACAGAGGCTGGGATTTAGCTCAGTTGGTAGAGTGCCATTCTGCGGTCTGTGAGGTCCCAAGTTCAATTCCCAGCACCTCAAAAAAAAAAAAAAAAAAAAACCACACACAAAAAACGTGAGAAGGACATGGCCATCCACCAGATACCGACTCTAGGGCACCTAACAACAACAATAACAACTTCCTTACAGAGCCTATGATTGGTTAAGGCTTTTCCCACTGCTGAGTTTATTTGCTGACTGCATGCAAAGGAGAGACCAAGCCTCCAAGGCTTTTTTCTGAGGTTTGACTTGTCTATTATTTTCCTTCTTACTTTTTTGATAACTACATCAAATCTTCTTCTTAATGGTGCTTATCCTTTTTGTTTATTTATAAAATCCATTGAGACTAATAGGAGAAAATTTGAAAAATAAAGATACACAAATGTAAGCCAAATTAACCCACAATACCCAGTGCTAACCATATTGTTGTTGTTGTTGTTAGGTTAATGTAAACAAAGGCATTCAAATCTTTTCTATTTTTTCTTTGTACATAACAGATAGAAATTTCTATATTATTGGATTAAGGACGTATTATCATGCATTGAAAATATTCACCAGATTCAGAAAACAATCTGTTGCTAGCTTCTTGGGTTAAATTCAAAACTTTTTCCCTTTAGTTTCTAATTCTAATATAATTCCTTACCAAAATGTTGCAGAAAAATGATAAAACATCTCTTATGCCCTCTTCCCAGATTCAATAATTCTTAAGATTTTGCTCTGTTTACTTAAGCATGTGTTCCAGATATATTTCCTAAGAACTGTATATTACATAACCAAAGTACTTCTATGAATACCTAATGAAAACAAGATGGGTGCTGTGGCACACTCCTATCATCCCAGTGACTCAGGAGGCTGAGGCAGGAGGATCTTGATTTCAAGACCAGAGGCAGCCTATGCAATTTAGTAAGACCCTGACTCAAAATAAAAAATAAAAAGCCTGGCATGGTGGCGCATGTCTGTAATCCTAGCGGCTTTGTAGGCAGAGGCGGGAGGATTGCAAGTTCGAGACCAGAGGCAGTCTGTGTAACTTAGTGAGACCTCATCTCAAAAAGTAAAAAAATAGGTTGAGGGTACAGCTCAGTGGTCCAGCACTTGCAGAGCATGCAAGCTTGAGGCCCTGGGTTCAACCCCCGGTACCGCAAAATAAACAAACAAACAAACAAACAAATAAATAAATAAATATAAAAAAGGGGCTGAGGGTGTGGCTCAGTGGGAAAGCACTTACTTGGCATGTGCAAGGCCCTGTATTCGGCCTCCTAGATCAGGAAAAGGAAAAAACCAACCAGAAAACAACAATACAATATTATCATCTAATTTATCATTTTTAATTTAAATTTCATGAATTATTCCAATAATTTCCTAATAGTTTTGTTATTCCTTTTCTGGTCCAGGTTACAATCAGGATCACAGGTTGTATTCATTGTCATAGCTCTTCAATTTCCTTTAATGTGAAACAATTCCTCAGCCTTTCTTTTTCTTTTATGAGCTTAACATTTTGGGGAGAATAAAGCCAGTAACTTTGTAGAATATCCTTATTTTGGATTTCTTTGATGTTGCATTACAATTAGCTTCAGGTTTGTATTTTTTATTATAATACCATACAAGTGATAGTGTATTTTTCTCAATGTATCCTATCAGGAGGCATACATAATGCCAGTTTGTTTTTCTATTGTTGTTGTTGTTTGGTGCCGTCGAGTTGTATCCGATTCATAGCGACTCTTACAGAGTTTTCAACGGCTGATGGTTTTGGGATTGCCACAGGAGTGGATTGGCACGTCCTTTGCTCATTTTTGTGGTGCTAGGAATTGAACTTAGGACCTCAGAGACTGCAGAACAGCACTCTACCAACTGAGCTAAATCCCAGCCTGTTTTTTTATTAGAGATATTAATTTTGATTACTTAAATTTATGATTGTTAGGTTAGTTTATATTAAGCTAATTTTTTTGTCATTAATAAGTTATTTGTGAAAGATGCCTAGGAAACTACCCTATAAATATAGTATCTTCTTGCTCATCAAAAGTGATTTTTATCTACTAGTTTTAGGTTCCATTAAAGTAAATACTAGCTGGGTGCCATGGCACATGCCTGTAATCTCAGTAATTCAGGAGGCAAAGGGAGGCAGGAGGGTTGCAAGTTTGAGGCCAGAGGTAGGCTGCACAATTTAGTGAGATCCTGTCACAAGACTGAAAAAAAGACATAACTCTATATAATAATTCCTGTTGATACCTCCAGCTCCAGTTCGACACTGTGGGGATCATGAAATATTCTTAAAAGATAAAATAGATGAATCTTAATTTTAATTGGCTGTGGAGGTTAAGAGAGAGGAAGAATAGAGGGTGACTATACGTTGTAAATAAAGAGTGGCATGTTTATCAGCTCAGTATAAAATGTTTTGTGTACAGACTTTTTTGTCATATGTGCCAAACCTACCAATAAAGCATAAGATTTCATTACTTTCTTAGTAGCTATATCAGAGTGTTCTTGCATATTGATCTTGTTGTCAAATAAAAGTCAAGTTCACATAAACTGTTGTTAAACAAAGTTTCCTCCTTCTCCGCTTTGGAATTTAGTGCTTTAAAACTGCTTGTATACCTGTGCCTGCAGCGGTAGCCCTGTGGCATCTGATCCCGTCAGATCTCGGAAGCTAAGCAGGGTCGGGCCTGGTTAGTACCTGGATGAGAGACCGCCTGGGAACACCAGAAGCTGTAGGCTTGGGAGAAGGACCTGGAAACCCCCTCCCAAAAATCAGTCTGCCATTGAAAACCCTATGAATAGCAGAGAAGCACTGACAATAGTGTTTCCCCTGTTGTACAGAGGGTCGCTATGAGTAGGATACCGACTCACCGGCACCTAACAACAACCTGTGAAAGTTTAGTAATAGACCACCATTCATCATCTTAAAACCCTTTTAACCCTAGTTTAGCTAATATACTAAATGTTCCTTGTTATATCTGTTATTCAAAGGGTTTATAATGTGTGCTTTGGCTGATCTTTTCCACAGATAAAGGAGGTTAAGAAGGCCAAAGCTGCAGCATGCTATGGTGATGGGGTGATAACCTTGAATGAGTAATTAGAATTTGGGTTATTTTTTATAGTAAGTTACAAAGTAGACAATCAACAATCAGGTTACCAAATGCTAAAGAAGGAAAAAAAAAGTAACATAAGAATTGTGATGTAGGATTTAAAAAACAAAGGAATCTCGACTTCACCTCCCTAATGGCTCCAAGATAGCCTGAAAAGGATTTCATCCTTGGTCTTCTTTCCTTCTCACTTTGCACATTCTTCTTAGGTGATCTAATATCCTTACATGTCTTTAACCTCACCAAATACCATCCTAGAGCAGGGAATGCTAACTAATCCTTCTTAGATGATAACAGAATTTTAGCTATTTGTGTCAAGCAAGCATTTCCTGATCCTACTGCAGTAGACATGGACCCGTGGTAGTTCTCACATATGGAATATGATTAGAAATACATGCAGCTCACCCTTCACTTGCTTAAAAGGAAATATCTGGCCTCAAATTTCTACTCTTTTCTCCAAAACAGGACCCTAGAGAAATTGCATATCGAACATGGGGAAGCTACCATCAGCCTGGATCTGAGAATGATTATATGGGAAACAGCTGCTCACTAACTTGAAATATCAGTGCTGGAATATCAGGCAAGTGAGAAACTCCTATTTTGTTTGAGTAATTATGGTTCTTGGGCTTCTCTTGAGCACTTTCTCCATTTGCCCATTAAATATTTATACTTTGTATCTCATAGTTGGCTCAAATCTGACAAATTTCTCTTCAAATTTTCTTTTTTCAGGTACTTTTATCTTCTCAGGTGCCAATACAGAAAATTTGGAGTTAATTATTGACTACCTCTTTTTCTTCTTCCCCACATCACTCTGAACAATAACTTCTTATTTGTGACTCCTTTATTGTTTTTCTATCCAGTCTTTCTTCTTCTTTCTTTGTTTACTGCTTTAGATTAAGCCCCAGTTATCTCAGACAGGGATTAATGCAGCAACACAGTAACAGTTTTTTTCATTTTCTAGTATTGCTTCCCTCAAATTATTCTTGACTGTAGTTCTATGTTTACTAGAATAATGATATTTTCTGAAAAATGGAGTTTAGCTCAGTTGGTAGAGTGCTTCTCCACACTCTCTGAAGACCCAGGTTTGATCCCCAGTACCACAAAAATGAAAGGACCTGGCAATCCACTCCCAAAGCAATCCCGAAACAATCAGCCACTGAAAATCCTATGAGGATTGCTATGATTTAGATCCAACTTGATGGTACCTAACAACAACAACAGTGTGGTCTATCCTGGAGTTTTATAAGAATTACTTGAGATAATGCACATCAAATATTTGACATGGTGCCTGAGATATATGTTAGCTATTGTTAATACTATTATTAGCATTTTAGCTGTGTTAAGTATTAGATATTCTTATACTATTATTATTTTCATGTCATCATTTTTCTTAAAATTCTCTAAGAAATTATAATTGCCTCTAGGATAAAATCAAATTCCTTAGCAAGCATGGTTACTGCTGTATAATCTGCTCTTCACCTGACTTCCCAATCTCTTTCTTATTGTCCCTTTGAAAATACCTATAGTTGCCTCAAGATGCTCCATTCTCCTATACCGCTTTGTACATGTTGATTCCTTTGTGTTAAACATCCTGTTTCATTGTCTTTCCCTAACTTTTGTCATTCATTTATTTTCAAACCTCAGTTCACATATTACCTCCTTTAAGAACTTTCCATGATGCTCTCTAGTCTAGTTTAAATGCAAATCCATGTACTTCTACAATACCCTATGTTTTCCTTGATTGTGGCAACAGGTTAATATTCTATAGAGTTTTTACTAACCGTAGACATGTTTATGGTGTTTTCCTGGCTCATACTCCTTTCTTGGGGAATTATCCTGACTTGGTGGGCTTTGGAGGCATCATTTATATGAATCCACACTGTTTATCATATCTCACTGGAGCATACCCAAAACGAGGCTGAGATAAGCTGAAAATTTGAATTGAGATAAAACTATAGCTGGTTAATATGGTTCCTAAACCTGTGAAGCGTGGAGATTTGGAGCCATAGTACCTGTCTTAGAAAGGAGAAATAAAGCTTTACACATACAAAACAACAGGCAAGCCAGATGCGGTGGTCAATGCCTATAATCCCAGTGACTTGGAAGGTGGAGGCAAGAGGATTGCAAGTCCAAGGCCAGAAGTAGCCTGTGTAACTTAGTGAGATCCTGTCTCAATTTTTAAAAATTTGAAAAAGAGGAGCTGGAGGCGCAGCTCAGAGGCGGAGTACCTCTAAAGTATGTGTGAGACCGTGGGTTCAGCCCCCAAGTACCATAAAAAAACTAAACCAAACCAACACACACACACACACACACACACACACACACACACACACACTCACAATAAACCAGGAGGAATACACAAAAACAAGGCTAATAAACAAGCAGAAAAAGTAGATCTTCAGATAGAGGAAAAAATTAATATTTAGAGATAAATGAGACAGAAACAGTTCAACCTAAGAGAGCAAGCTATCTCATGAATTTGAGCTTGGATTCATTCACTTGACTTAATGGGTCCTTGCAAATGGCACAGAAAAGACCACCAATTCCCAGAGTACTTTGGCTTATTTTGTGACTATATTTACAAAACCTTTTCTTGCAGTGCTAGGAGATTGAACCCAGGGCCTTACATGTGCTAGGCAAGTGCTCACCACTGAGCCACACTCAGCCCCATTTTTATTTTATATTTTTGAAACAAGGTCTCATGAAGTTGTACAGGCTGCTTCTGGCCTCAAACTCACAATTCTCCTATCTCAGCCTCCTGAGGAGCTGGAATTATAGGCGTGTGCTAGAGCACCTGGCTTAACTATATAAATTTATAGTTAAAAAAAGTGATAAAATAAAAATGATACTGATTAATAAAATAAATATATAGGAATTGTGATATTGGTTTTACTTCTTTACAGAATCATCTATACAAATTAAAAATAGCTAAGCTTGATATCATTTTTAACCAAAACTAAGATTTTCTTTTCAGCCCAGAATGACAATGACTGATAACTGATGGCCACACACAAATCATTCTTTTTGTAATCAACATTGTTGTTGTTGTTACCTGCCATTGAGTTGGATCCAACTCATAGTGAGCCTCACAGGATTTTCAATGGCTAATTGTTTCAGGATTGCTTCTGGAGTGGATTGCCATGTCCTCCTATTTGTACAGTGCTGGGGATTGAACACAGGTGCTCAGAGAGTATAGAGCAGCACTCTACCAATTGAGTTAAATTATAGCCAGTAGCCAACATAGAATAACAAAAAGCAAGCAGGGATAAATGTGTTCTATCTTGCCAATGGGGCTGGGATTTAGCTCAGTTGGTAGAGCACTGCACTGCAGTCTCTGAGGTCCCGAGTTCAACTCCCAGCACCACAAAAATGGGAGAAGGACCTGGCAATCCACTCCCAAGGTAATCCCGAAACAGTCAGCCATTGAAAACCCTATGAGGGTCGCTATGAGTTGGATACCGACTCGACAGCACCTAACAACAACAACAACAATCTTGCCAATACTGCAATGAGATAAATTATAAATTAGTGAACTAGCCTTCTGAAGGGCTATGTTACAATTTTTTTGAGGATTTAAGCCCTAATATTCCAGAGAATGTATTTCTTTTATATTTAAGTTGTGATTTTGGAGCTTATTCTATCTTTGGTTTGTTTCTCCATCTTCTCTTCCTTTAAGCTCAGGTTTGAATTCCAGATGGAGTTGTATATTTCGGGAAAAGTTAAAGTCATCAAAGTTCTAAGATATGGGGACTGAATGACCAGAAGTTGGAGTTGTATTTGAGGAGCATTCTGCTAGAAAAACATTGAATGAGTCATCAGAAGGCCAAGGTTCTCATCCCAGCTCTGCTCTTAATTAACTATATACTCTTGGGTAAGGCAGTTACCTAGGGTCCTCCTCCCTTCAGTTACCTCACCATAAAGTAAGGATCATAATCCCTTTACTGCGGACCTTGGAGTTCTAACAATCAAATGTGCACTTTGAAAATGCTAACGGTTTATAGGCGAGGAGGTCTTGTTAATATTCTACTGTAGAATATTGGTAGGGGTTGACTGAAGTGACTTGTCATTCTAAAGATAGGCTGCTAGTCACAAGAAAGGATGCTTCTAGTTATATTGTTCTTGTTGTTAGGTGCCCTTGAGTCAGTGTCCGGCTCATAGCAACCCTATGTACAGCAGATGAGACACTGTTGTCTGTGCTTCTCTGCTATTAATAGGGTTTTCAATGGCAGATTGATATCTGGGAGTGGGTTGCCAGGTCCTACTCTCTAGCCTACAGCACCTGGTGTTCCCAGGTGGTCTCCCATCCAAGTACTAACAAGGCTCATCCATGCTTAGCTTCCAAGATCTGATGGGATCAGATGCCACAGTGGTATGGCAGCTGTCCTCAATTATATATGTCATTAAAAGCACAGTATCTTAGTTTTCACAACTTATAAAATGATATTTAGCCATTTATAGAAGTAAATTGGATCATAAAGAGTTTAACACAACTCCTGGCACCAATAAGGAGGCAAAGAAAGTTAGGTGTAGAAGTAAACATGAGCTCTGCTCTTTAATCTGAAATGGAATTTGGCTAAGGGGATTACTGATAAGAAGTGTGAAGCTGACCAGGTGTAGAAATGTGGCTTCAGGTGTGGAGTTTCACGGCAAGTTGTCTCTTTGTATTCCCATAACATTCCATACTGTGTAGTAGGATCTGTTTCCCTGAATTTTTCTCCTGATAGGTAAATTGTTATTGATCATTAATTTCTGCTCAATGTCAGTTAATCAGGTGGCATTTTCCTGGCCACCATTTTCTGACATTTTACACTTGATCTTAGCCAAAAGGCCAAGAAGCAATTCCAACATTTTAGATAGGGAAATTTTTAACCAGTGTTTTAATGAACCAGTCCAGTACAAATATGAGAAGTAGTTAACTAGCTTTACCTAGTTTAAGTTCTTTTAACAAATATTTATGGAAAATTATCATTGTAATCCTACCCACATTCTGATAAAATGGTAAATTAAATACTTGAGGATATTAGATAAAGATATAGCTTTATATGACAATATATACAAAATGCATGGAAAAAAGTAATAGAAACTTTGTGCATAATGAACACAGTTTTGTAGATATATATTATCTTAAATGGGCCTGATAGTTTAGAAGGATAACTTTAACATTCTTCAGTTTTCTAGAGAATTGTTAAATTAGTTTTGGCTATTGTCTGAATGCATTCATAACTGCCTGTAAGATATTAAGTATTGTTAATACCTATAGCAGAAGACAGTGAGTATGGGTTTAGCTTAGTTGGTAGAGAGTTGCTCTGCATTCTCTGAGGAGCCGGGTTTGATACCCAGCACTGCAAACACAGGAGAAGGATGTGGCAATCCACTCCCAAAGCAATCCCAAAACAATCAGCCAATGTAAACCCTATGAGGGTCACTATGAGTCAGACCTGACTTGATGGCACCTAACAACAACATAGCAGAGGACAGGACTTGTGGTTGGCTAAAAAGAATAGCTATAATTGAGAGAACAACTCTGGTGTGGTGATAATTATGATAAACTATATATACTAGAAATCAATAAGCATAGGTAGCACACCATAGGAGTAATAATGAAAGAACTAGGAAATATTATATGCATATTCAGAAAACTATGAGAAATAGCTCCTTTGTGATAAAACATTGGGTATACATCCTTGGGGATTTGCCAATCATTACTGCTTTAAATTAAGACAAAAAGTTTCTTTTTTTGTCTTAAAATTGAATCTCAAAAAAAGTCCCAATTCACCCATAGAGTAAGAGAAGAGTGCCAGGTTTGTATTAAAAGATGCCAATGGGACATAACAACTACAGGACAAAAAGGAGCCAATCTTAGTTAGAGTTCTAGAAGATTATTTTTGGATCTTCTATATTTGAAACGCCATTTCTTGGTTCAGTGCCTTTTAAAAGATGTTATGTTTCTAAATTTGATGTGAGACTTATATTGATATTTAATTTTAATTATGTTTTTTCTGTCCAGAGTAAGGAATAAATTAAAAGGAAAAATGGTGTGATACAAAGATATTACATTTACAGGATCATTTCTGTGCCATTCTTCTGCTTTGAAATGCTGTACCATTGATAGTCTCCTTTAAGAAACATTACAGGATTCAATGGTAGCTTGCTTTATTAATATTTTTTTCTTTTCAATACTTAGGGGTTGAATCCAGTGCCTTGCACATGCTTTGCAAGGGCTCTCCCACTGTGCTGCACCTCCAGTGTTTTTTTATTTTTTATTTTGAGACAGGGTCTTGCTGAGTTATGCAGGCTACATCTGGTCTCAAATGTGCCATCCTCTTGTCTCTGCAACCCATATTACCAGGATTACAGATGTGAGACATAGCATCTGGCCGGTAGTTTGCTTTTAAGTGAAGCAAAATACAACTCCTTATACCTACTATAAAGTAAGTGCTTTAATTTATGAGGAAGACTCTGTGGGGCTCTCTGCTACCTTCTCTGGGCCCAGATAGTGGAGTAGGAACCTCACATGCAGTTTCCCAAATGGGAACCCACGGGGACCTGGTGAGTGACAACAGAGAGACACCTCAGGAGGTCTCTTGATCGCATGGCCCTTTATTTCCACAGCACATAAAAGTGCTGTGGCTTTAAAGTGATATACAGCTCTGAGGGTATACAGCTCTGTGCTACAGCTCTAAGTGTTGCAGCTCAGAGAGCAGCTCTCCAAGATGGTGGTCTGCTCAGGTCAACCTCCAGCACTGGTCAATCTGTAGTGGCATCTCTTCCTGTCTTCTACCTCTGATGTGTGTTCGTGGTGGAATGGCCATTCAAAGCAGTGAAAGAGCTCTCCTTATATACTTTCTCAGGACCAATCAGAACGTGGGCCTTTGTTTAGATATAGCCAATCATGAGCCGGATACAAATGAGGTGAAACTCAGATGCTTATTTAATGGGTTAAAAGGAAGCAGGGGATAGCCAATTGTAGGCCTCCCCTTATCAGCCAATGGGGCGATAGGACATGACCTATCAGAGATGAGGGCCTAAAGGTGGAGCACACCCCTGTTGAGCTGGGCAGGGGCCATCTTATTGGTGCAGTCACAGACCTCATGGACTCAAGCCATGTGTGCCACAGCAAGTCGCACAAGAGTCCTGAATGCACCTCAGGCCTACGTACGGGCCAAATAGGCTTCGAGCCATTTCTTGTTCTCTGTGCACCACACATTTATCCCTACAAGACTCATCTGTGGTTGACTCTCCAGGACACAAAATCAGGTGAGAAAATAACCTTGTGGAAAAAGTCATTGAGTGCAAATGTGTAATGGCGTATTTGGGATTTATAGAGAAACTACTCTTTTTTTTTTTTGCGGTACTTGGGGTTGAACCCAGGGCCTTGAGCCTGCATGTTTTGCAAGCGCTGGACCACTGAGCTGTGCCCCCAGTTCATTTTTTTTTTTTTTACTTTTTTTTGAGACAGGGTCTCGCTAAATTACGCAGACTGCCTCTGGTTTCGAACTTGTGATCCTCCTGCCTCTGCCTCCTGAGCTGCTGGGATTACAGGTGTGCACCACCGCGCCCTGCAGAGAAACTACTCTTTAAGACAGTTTACCTATATAGATTTGAGATTTTAAAGTATGTAAATGTTTGAGTAAATTAAGTAGGAATATTTTCCTATTCTGATAATTCCTATTGTGTTAACATACATACCAGATCACAGATGTTAGTGGTTCTCAAACTCCATTTGTCCCCAGTACTGAAGAGTTGAAGATGGAGACTTGCATGTGAGAAGCAAGAGCTCTGTTTTTGAGCTGTATCCTAGCCCCTTTTTTGCTTTTTATTTTTAAGCAGGATCTTGCAAAATTGCACAGGCTGCTTCTTTCTCTCAAATGGCTGGGATAATAGGTATGAGCCACATCACCTGTCTCAAACTTTATTTTTTTTCAGTATGGGAAGTTGAACACACGTCCTTACACATATTGCACAAGTGCTCTACCACTGGCTATACCCTCAGCACATTATTTTTTAAGTTTTTGTTATTGTTTTCCTGAGACAGGGTCTTGCTAAGTTATACAGTATGCCTCTGGCCTCAGACTCAAGATCCTCCTGCCTCAGCCTCTCAAATCACTGGGATAATAGGCATGTGCTCCTGAGCCCAGCCAACTTTATTGTTTATAACAATACCTTGAGTTGTGTTCTAAAACTGCATACTCCCAAGTTCTAAATTTGCTCCCAATCTAGCATGCCTGGGTTGGACTCAAGAATCTACAGTTTTAACAGGACATCTGTTGATTGTCATGCCGATGATTTACTCATCATACTTGAAAGACACTGAAAATTTTTCTTTGTTTTCAATACTGGGGATTGAACCACAGCCTTGCACATGCTAGAAAAACATTCTACCACTGAACTACACCCCCTACCCTGTACTTTTTTATTTTATTTTGAGACAGGGTTTTATAAGTTGCCCAGGCTAGCCTTAAATTTGTGATCTTCCTGCCTTAGCTTCCCAAGTAGCTGGGATTACAGGCAAGTGCCACAACAACAGTAAGAATTTTGACATGGTTATGAAAATAAAAGCAGTTTATGTTGCAAGTTCTATATCTCTAACTTTAATATACTTCCAGCAGCTTACAGACACACCATTCAGGATAGAAAAAAAAAATTGTTTGTTTGTTTGTTTTTGTGGTATTAGGGGTTGAACCCAGGGCTTCGCACTTGCATGCTCTGCAAGTGCTGGACCACTGAGCTGCACCCTCAGCCCATTTTTTTTTTTTTTTACTTTTTTGAGACAGGGTCTCTCTATGTTATGCAGACTGCCTCTGGTCTCGAATTGGCGATCCTCCTGCCTCCGCCTCCCAAACCACTGGGATTACAGGCATGTGCCACCATGCCCAGCTAGAAAAAATTTTTTTAATCAATTGACAATATTAGATTTAATCCCTGGTGCAACAATTTGTAGATTCTATATATTACTTCTCTTTGTGCTGTGATCCTTTATTAAGTGCATGGGTGTATGTGTGTATAGACTTGATTACTTCTTATGTGCCTTCCCCTTTTATGTGATTCTGTGTTTCTGCTTTCCTTGACTCCTGGGTGGGATTTCACATAAGCAGAAGAACATTCTCTAGCAGCATTTAATGTGAGCAGACTGGGAATCCTGATAAAATCAGCCAGAACTATTTTTTAGGGCTCATGATTTTCTTCTCTTGCCTCGGAAAGGGAAATCTTAGTACAAGGAAAGCATTATGGATTTGAGCATTTTTTTAATATATAGAAATACAGGAAATAAAAAAAGACATTATTGAATCTTCAAAGGGCCAAATGTGTACGGAAATTCACCAGTGAGTAAATATGAATGAGCCTCAAGAAATGAATTTTGGAGCTGGGCCTAGTGGTACATGTCTGTAATCTCAGCACTCAGGAGTCTGAGGGAGGATGATTTCAAGTTTGGGGATACAGCCTGGGATACATACTAAGATTCTGTCTCAAAAAAAAAAGGTTATGTCATCATTTACTACTTATAAATTTATGTGATTATTTGAGTAAAATAGGTAAGATACCATAGGACTGTTTGTTTTTTCTGTGAGGTCTCTAGGCTTTCAAAAAAGTTTTTGGCTGGGTACAGTAGTGCATGCCTGTTATCCCAGCAAGCTGGGAGGTGGAAGCTGGAGGATTGCAGGTTTGAGGCCAGAGGCAGCCTGCATAGCTGAATGAGACCCTATCTCAAGACAAAAAATTAAAAAAGGGCTGGGGGTGCAGCTCAGTGGCAGTGCATGTGCAGAAAGTATGCACAAGGCCCTGAGTTCAGCCCCTAGTACTGCAAACAAACAAACAAACAAAAACCAGTACTATTTCAAAAAAAATTAAAACCACAGATCATTTATTGTGAAAATGCACTTGAATGAGGCAGCATGACAACTTATGTCTAGCTCAAGAATCTATCAATAAGTTTCCATGCTCCACTAACCTATAAAAGAGGAAAATGAAAGTCCTATGATTTTTCAGCCTTCCAACTCTGAATGGAATACCCCTAACTTTAAAATGAATGTTATCCAAAAAGAGAAAAATGAAAAGAGCTCTTCACATCCTATTAACTGCATGTATGGTTAGTATTTCAAAAATTCACTGTATATACCCTTTCATTGAAATATGCAATTATGACATTTCAAAGAAGTGATGGCATCTGGTGTTAAGGACAGAGTGGGAATTTGCCACAGGGACCTGATTCTCCTACGTTCTGTCTGAACCAGAATGTTATTTGAGGCCAAATATGGTGTCAGTTGCTGCCTAATGTGAAAAAGACATGTAAAAGTTTGTTACTTTTCACCAACATTTAGGCTTATGAATAATAAAGGCAAATAATTAGATGGCACTGACTTAGTAAGTCTTGTATGTATATGTACTTATATATACCTATATACAACTGTCCTGAATAGGAGAAGGACATGGCAATTGCTCCCAAAGCATTCCCAAAACAATCAGCCATTGAAAATCCGCTGAATCACAGAGAAGCACTGACATGACACAGTGTTGTGTAAGGGAGTGTTTCATTTTGTTGTACGTAGGATCACTAGGAATTAGACCCAACTCAATGGCACCTAACAACGACAACAAGTGTCGTGACAAATATCATTATTTCCATCTTACAAATGGGAAACTGAGTTGTGAAGAAATTAAATCCCTTGCTGGAGGTTACATAACTGATAAGTGACATAGCTGGGATTCAAAGCCAGCCAATGAAACCTCAGAATCTATGGTCTTAACTAATCTATGCCATTAAAATTAGTTGTCCTGGTGAATGGATATTCCAGGAGGCTGTTAGTTATTCCATCTATGTTAAAATTCCTGAGAATATTCTTAGCTTTTATGTAATGTTATTGATTCCTGATAAATTAGAAGGCAACCCAGACACTGAGTGAAATAACCCCCAGCAGCTCAATCTGGTAATATAAAAGGAAAGTGAGCTGTCTTTCTGGCTAGACGCAACCCACAGACAAGCTGGGTTTGGTCTGTGGTTTTGACCCTTACAGTGTTTTACATTTTAATTAGTTACCAAAATAGACACAGTAAAATTTAAAAGCTTTATATACAAATCTGAGTTTCTTCTCTCTTAGAAAATTGGAGCCCTCACACTGGGCTTGTGTCTCTAGTTTCTCATAATCGTCACCATTTTCTTTCCTGAAAACTGGGGCTCTGGGTCACCTCTGAGGCCAAGTGTCACTTTGTTACATAAGCGTTTATTGCATTTCATTTGTGTATTTTATCTGCTTCACTCCTTAAATATTTGACAGTTGAACAAAAAACATTATTTTCAATGGGTAAATGGGAAGAAAACAATTATTATAACTTGTGAAAAGGGAATCCCAGAAGAGTGGCTTTTAAGTCAGAAGCGCATTTATTTCTACTGCATGTCCATAATGAGTTAAAGTAAGTTCATCAAATTTCATGAAAAATACTGCATTTTCTAAATTCCAGGTACTATGAAATGACATAAAGAAATGTTTTCAATGTCAATTGTCAGTGTTTTCTGCTCCAGGGAATATCAAAATGATAGCAGAATGATTAGAAAAAGAGATTCCATAACTAGTCATAATCCCTCTTTCTCCAAGGATGAAAAACAATTGATTCTCTGATAAATGGTATCCATTGGAATAATCACAAGAACAGATGCTGAGTTAGTGATGTTTTCTGGGTCAGAAATGTGTAAATGGTTTTTCTAATTTGCTGCTGATAATTTTTAAAATCATGATTAGGTATGTGTTCACCAAAGACCCCATATAGAATTCCGTAACCAAATATGCTTTGGTGCCTTGAAAATTTTTGCACTTGTTCATAATGTAGGCTTATTATCTTTCATCTGAAACTCCTGGGACCAGAAGTGTTGGATTTTTAAGGATTTTGCAATATTTGTATA
Source organism: Pedetes capensis (assembly GCA_007922755.1). Taxonomy (NCBI): domain Eukaryota; kingdom Metazoa; phylum Chordata; class Mammalia; order Rodentia; family Pedetidae; genus Pedetes; species Pedetes capensis. The sequence goes on from VMDO01007380.1 coordinate 56,529, forward strand.
TGAAAAATATATCTTGGAGGAGGGATCTGAGCCTAAACACGAAATTCATTTATGTTTCACATATATCTTATACACATTGCCTAAATATTAAGGATATTTTTTAGTACATCTGGGTTTTGATTGAGATCCATCTATGAGGTTGAGTGTGGAATTTTCCACTGTGGTATCATGTCAGTAACTCAAAAAGTTTCTGATCTTGGAGCGTTTCAGATTCCAGATTGTGCATAAAGCACAGTCAATGTATATGTCCAAACTATTTTGTGCCTTGTAGTATCCATACTGTGAGGATTTGTGGAAATACACCCAAACCTCTAGTTACCTAATTACTGATTCATTTGGAAAGTGATTACTGAGAGCCTAGTACATGCTGGTTCTCAGGTTCCTATTGTAATTTAAAACACAACCTAAAACATGATTTGGGGCTGGGATTTAGCACAGTTGGTAGAAGCTGCACTGCAGTCTCTGAGGTCCTGAGTTCAATTCCCAGCACCGCAAAAATGGGAGAAGGACCTGGCAATTCACTCCCAAGGCAATCCCGAAGCAATCAGCCATTGAAAACCCTATGAAGGTTGCTATGAGTCGGATACCAACTTGATGGCACCTAACAACAACAAGAAGACATGATTGGAATAGTGAGAGATATTAAAAGTTATTTTTCAGGATGCTCCATGTACCCATTGTTATATTTTGAAGTTTGGACCGTTATAGTGATATTAATGGAGAAATATTTCTTCACATTTGAGTTTCCAAATTACTAGTAAAGTAGCAAATATCCTATATAGGTATACATTCCTCTCAGTGTTTATGACCCAAGCTAAGAGGAGTGTCTCCACACTGGATTAGTATCTCTGCACCATCAATCTATTAGCACTTCAGGGGGAAAGGATGATGAGATTTTAATGAACTAATTATTTTTCTTTGTGAAAAATTACCATCTTGTTTCCCCCTCCTGCGTGCAATTCCTCAAAGTCTTTCTCAGAGGCTTTGAAGTTCTGCTGCATTCAGTTTGGCAAATTGTTTGGTCCATGCTACTTTTGCCTACATCCTTTTCCTTTCTTCCCATTTCACCCTTACTTGATTATATTGGATAAGCGTTTTAAAGTCAAATATATCAAAGCTTCTTTCCTGCAATATGTAGATGATATCAGTAAGGTTTTAGAATATCTTCAGTTCTTTCATCTGAGATTAAAAAGAGTAATCTATAATTCTACTTAAATCTCTTAAGGTTTCAGAAGTACAATTCAGATGTCGCCTTTGAGCAATTATTTATAAGCTTGTTTCCTTTCCTTGCTTATATTCAACCGCAGTTAACGGCATCTTGGCCACTTGTGCACTGAATAACTGTAACAGGTTCCAATTGAGACTATCAGCCAGATCCTGTTAATGCCCTAATGAGAGCAATTTATATCAACTAAGTCACAATGAAGGCACAAGAAGAAAAAGGTTAACCTTGTCAAATGGGTGTCTTATTTCATTAAATTAAAGCTGCAGTTCTCTCTCCCCCCACCCCCGTTTGGATGAAAATTAGAGACATAAACTACATTGACTAGAGGTATTTTTGAATTCTTTGTTTTGTTTTGTTTTGCTCTTAAGGCTTAGCACATATTCACTTGAAATATCTCTCTGTTTTACTTTATTTCACTGTCAAAAATTTCTTTTCTGCCTGGGAATGGTAGCACATTGCCAATAACACCAGCACTTGAGAGGCAGAGGCAAGAGCATGTTGAGTTTGAGGTTCAAGGCCAGCCTGGACTACATAGTGAGACTTTGTCACAAAAACACCAAAAAACAAAAGCTAAAAGAAATAATAAAAAGTCCCCCAAACCTCTGAAATAAAAAACTCCAAACCAAACCAAACAAAACCAAACCAAAAAACCCAAAACCAAACCAAATCAACAACAACAAAAACTTCCCCAAAACTACCACCAGCAACAACAAAATTTCTTCTCTGATTTTGAGTGTATGTGGGTAGAATGATTGAGGCAGGAGAGAGGCAGGTTGGAGGGGAATAGAGTCCCAAAGTGAAAGGAATCAAGAGAGCTCTAAAGGTTTCTTTTTTTCTGACAACTTCAACCAGAGAAACACATATTTTATTAGGTATTTACAAAACTCCCAGACTATACTATCCATCTATGAGTTCAGTTCCATCAAAATCTAAGTTTAGGATTCTTTGAATGTGAAAATATATCTTATAGAGTTTTATTTTCTTTTCTCTGAGAAAGAAGAGTGCAGATAATGCACAGCATATAGTAATCATGTTCACTTGTGAATATAATTGGATAAGGATTTTGTTTTAGGCTTTAGAAATACATAAATATAAGGGAATATGGACATTGTATATTTCTTGTTTTATTTTTTAACTACATTGTTGTTGTTGTTGTTAGCTGCCATTGAGTCAGGTCTGACTCATAGAGACCCTATGAAGAGCAGAACATTCCCTGATTCTGTGCCAGGAAGATAATCTTATTTATGATTAAGCCCATTGTTGCAGGCACTGTGTTAATCCATCTGGTGGAGGGTTTTCCTTCTTTTTGTTGACCTGTCACTCTCCCAAACATGATATCCTTTTCCAGGGATTGGTCTCTCCTGATTACATGTCCAAAATATGTAAGATGCAGACTAACCGTCCTTGCTTCTAAGGAACACTCTGGCTTCATTTCTTCTAGGATGGATTTGTTGGTTCTTTTGGCAGCCCATAGTATATTCAATATTCATCTCCAGCACCATAATTCAAAAGCATCAATTCTTCTCCTATCTCTCTTGTTCAATGTCCAGCTTTCACAACCATATGATGCAACTGAAAATACCATGACATGAGTCAGGCACACCTCCGTCTTCAATGTGACATCTTTACTTTTCAATACTTTAAAGAGATCTCTTATCACAGCTTTCCCAAAGCAATGTGTCTTTTGATTTCTTGACTGCTGCTCCCACGGGTGTTGATTGTAGAGCCAAGTAAAGCAAAATCATGGACAACCTCAATCGTCTATCTATTTATTGTGAAGTTGCATATTGACCCAGTTGTAAGGATTTTTGTTTGTTGATGTTGAGTCGCAATCCATACTGAAGGCTATGCTCTTCACTTTCAGCAAGCAGAGTTGTGTTATCTGCATAATGCAGGTTGTTAATGAGTCTTCCTCCAATCATGATGATGTGTTCTCCTTCATAAAGTCCAGCTTCTCAGATTATTTGCTCAGCATATAAATTAGAGAGTTATGGTGAAAGTATACAGCCTTGACACACACCTTTCTCGACATTAAACCAAGCAGTGTTTTCTTGTTCTGTTTGAATGACTGCCTCTTGATCCATGTACAGATGCCTCCTGAGTATAATTAGGTGCTCTTGTATTCCCATTCTTTGCAGTGTTATCCATAATATGTTATAATCCACACAGTCAATAGCCTTTGCATGGTCGATAAAACATATAGACATCTTTCTGATGTTCTCTGCTGTCAGCTAATATCCATCTAACATCAGCAATGATGTCCCTGGTTCCCCACTCTGGCAGTTCCCTATCTGTATACTGCTGCAGTAGCTTTTGAATGATACTTAGTAAATTTTACTTGCCTGTGATATTAATGATATTGCTTGATAGTTTCCACATTCAGTTGGATCTCCTTTCTTGGGAATAGGCACAAATATGGATCTCTTCCAGTCAGGTTGGCCAGGTAGCTGTTTTCCAAATCTTTTGGCATAAACAAGTTAGTACCTCCAGTGTTGCATCATTGGTTTGTTGAAACATCTCTATTGGTATTCCATCAATTCCTGGAGCCTGTGTCACCAATTCTTTCAAGGCAGTTTCTACTTTGTCCTTCAGTATCATTGGTTTTTCATCATATGCAACCTCTTAAAATGGTTGGTCATCCATCAATTCTTTTTTTTAACCACCTAGGAGCTTATAATTTATGTGAGGACACATAATATACACAGATAATTAAATATATATGTGTATATATGTGGTAAGTATATAGAAAATTATGATATGGGAAAGGTGAGCTAGGAAGTTGATTTGGAAATTTTCATGGAGAATTACTAGAAGTTTAAATTTGCTGGGGCTTAATGCTATTACTTTTTTTTTTTTCGGTGCTGGGGAATTGAACTCTAGTCCTCACAGAGTGCAAAGGAGGCGCTCTACAAGGTGAACTAATGAGTCAGACATTACTTGATGTCACCTAACAACAATAGCAGTGCTATAAGGCCCAATATCAACCTGTAAAATGAATACTGAAAAGAACTTATGGGGCAGGTGCATTGAGACACACCTGTAGCCCCAGAAACTCTGGAGGTGGAGGCAGGAGGATTGAAAGTTTGAGGTTAGAGGCAGCCTGTATACTTAGTAAGATCTTGCCTCAAAATTAAAAGTAAAAATGATCTAGGAGTATAGCTCAATGGTAGATTGCTTGCAAAGCATATGTGAGGCCCTGGGTTCAACCTCCCAGTAATGTGAGGAAAAAGAGAAAAAGAAAAGAAAAAAATAAAGAATTTGCAAAAGTCCCAAGGAAAGAAAATATATTTAATTTCTTTTTATCTAATGTCTCTTCTAGGGATCTGTTTCATTTAAGCCATATTACCTGTGGCTTTTTGCATTGCCCTAATGAATTGCTTTAGAAAAAGGATCAGCAAACTTTTTCTTAAATAGCTTTTAAAGATTTTTAGGCTTTTAAAGATTTATAATTTTTGTCATAGCTACTAAATTTTATAATTGTACCATGAAAACAGCCATAGACAATACGTAAAATATGAGCAATGGGGCTGGAGGTGTAGCCCTAGTGTAGTTCAGTGGGAAAGAGCTTGCCTAGCATCTGGGAGGCCTTGATTTTGATCCCCAGCATTAGGGGAGAAAAAAAAGGTAAAAAGTAAAAATAGGAGTATAAGTTGTTGTTGTTGTTAGGTGCCGTTGAGTCGGTATCCGACTCATAGCGACCCTCTGTACAACAGGGGAAACACTATTGTCAGTGCTTCTCTGCTGTTCATAGGGTTTTCAATAGCAGATTGATTTTTGGGAGGGGGTTGCCAGGTCCTTCTCCCAAGCCTACAGCTTCTGGTATTCCCAGGCGGTCTCCCATCCAGGTACTAACCAGGCCTGACCCTGCTTAGCTTCCGAGATCTGATCGGATGCGACAGGGCTACAGCTGCAGGCAGGAGTATAAGTAGATTCCCTTAAAATTTTACTTATAGCCCCTGAAATTAGAATTTTGTGTAATTCTCACACATCCTAAAATGTTATTCTTCATTTGATTTTCTTCCCCCAACCACTGAAAAAAGTTTATGGGATGTACAAAACTAGATGGTGGACAGGATTTCACACATAAACTGTAAATTACTGACCCCTGCAGTAGAAGACATCAGCATTTACTAACCTTTATCCTTGCTCCAGCCTCATTCCATTTCCTCATCTGTCTGATAGAAACCTGGTCCAGGTGCTATGAAAAATTCAGATAATCTGAGATCTTCAAAGTATAAAGCCACAACCAATATTTTGAGCTTTTTGTTAGTAAAAAATTACCATAACTTCCGGTCAAAACAGGTCTCCTAGACATGTTAAGTATCAAGAGAGTGCAGTCCAAGGAAAAGTCAAGGAGCTAGGCTAGAGGATAACTGAGACAGAGTCTACGTACCCATTGACTCTGAGTGTCCTTCTTTGGCCACTAGGCTTCTGCCTTTTAGTGGGAGACCAGAGAATTCCTCTTCACAGGAGAGATTAGTCAAAACCACCACCAACAACAACAAAAAACAAAACAAAAACAAAAAAACCCCAAAATCAAAAAACAAACAAAAAACCCTCAATAATGCTGACATTTGTTGATTTCACAATGCAATTTCTTCAGTGCTCCACATTATTTTCAATTATGGCAGTAAGTTCTAAAAGAAACAGCTTTCAGTATGGAACCTGGATGCCTAAGAGAAGCAGGTCTTGGGATGGAAAGAGATGGAGCTGAGACATGTTAATTTTGTTTTAATCCTTATTATAATATTTGAATTTTAAAATCCTATATATATATATTTTCACTAATATAAAATTTAATAAAAAAGAAAAAGAAAAAACTAAGCCTTCTGGTGGCTTCCAATGCCTGGAGAACAAGTCCTAATGTCACTATTTGGCATGTCGTGTAAGATATTCTATCATATGGGCATAGCCCACCTTTGTGGCTTCACCTACGACACATAAAGGAAAGACTCTTCTGTCAAAAATACTTTTTCATTCATTTTTTCTTCCTGCTGTTGTTTTCTCTCCCGAATATCCTTTCCTTGCCATCCGCTTGGTGAACTACTTACTCTTCAGAAAATACTGGCTCAAACATTGCTTCCCCTTTGTACCTTCCACAGAGTCCATTGAAAATACGACTTGGTTCATTAACTGTGCACTCCCAGCACTTTTGATGTGTTTATGCCAAAGCACTTAGTGCAAAAGATTATTTATTTATGAGTTTCTCATGCTTATTAGACTGTGAGTATCTCACAGCTGAGATCACATCAGGTTAATCTTCATGTCACCACTCCTAATACATAGTAGGAACTCAGCTACAGTTAAGTGATTAGTAAAAGGAGAAACCACAGGATTAGTAACCAATTCAGTTGAAAATATGAAGGAAAAACTCAAAGATGACTCCTTTAAACTTTTAAGTAGTTGGTAACCAGAAGGCCCATGGGACTACTGACAAAAGAGAGGAGGAGCTTCTTTATTGGAAAACAAGATGTGTGGTTTTATTTTTCCTGAGTTGTGGATTGACAGAAAGTCCCCTAATAAATATTTCTTATCAGAAGTTAGAGAATTTCAAATGAGAAGGAAAGCAAGTTATGTGATCAGCATATTAGTCTATCTGTGAATCCAAGAGACTCTGATATTTCTGGGGTAGATAATTGCATGAAATAGTCATTTTCAACTTTGGTTATGCATAGGAATCATTTGGAGAGCTCCTGAAAATGTCGATTTCTCTTGCTCTATCCCCTGGCATTCTGATTGAGAACCACCCAGGAATCTACATTTTAGTGGGTCCCTTGCAGTGATACTGATGCACAGAGCCCACACCTACATTTTGAAGGATGCAGGCATAATGAGAAAAGGAAAAAGCCTGAAGAAATGAATTCAGGAGAGATTTGGAAGGCTGAGAGAAGATATGTACTCAGTGAAGGAGAAAGGGATAAACTACTGCAATTTGGAAATGGCTTTGCTACTATCTGCAAAAAGCAGAAAACACTGAAATTAGAATTTACCAGTTACTTTATCTGTCTTCAAAATGACTTCTGATTCTCAGTGTGAATTTAAAAATGTCTTCATGTCACAGACTTCATAAACAGCTTACTGTAAGAACTGAAAAGATATCTGGGAACTGATGTCACTTTTCAACCTATGTTGACTATTAGCTGGTCTACGCACCATGCTATTTTCTTTCACCAAATGCTTTTGCAGTAATAAAATAAATTATATTTACAGATTTAACACCCTTTTGTTAAGCACATTATGTAAAAAGGCTTTTTACAAATTATGTAAAAGGACTTTAGGCTGTTTTTTTTCAACCATATAAAACTTCCTTTGGTTATGAATCATTTCTACATGCAAAACTCAGAGAATCTATAATTTACAGTATGAATTACTACTGAAAACTTTGCCTTCATTGTTAGCTCCGAGAATGAATGAAGCCTCTGTGAATAATTTCAGTTAGCCATCTAAATTCCATTTTTACTCTATCCATATCTAGTTCTTTAAAGGCAACAAGTATATCTGAAATTATAATGATAAAATAATATTTATTTTTTCAATATTTTGTTGTTAGGTGCCATAGAATCGGTGTCTGACTCATAGGGGCCCTATGCATAACAGATGAAACACTATTGTCTGTCGTGTTTCTCTGCTATTCCTAGGATTTCAATGGCTGATTGTTCTTTGGGAGTGAGTTGCCAGGTCCTTTTCCTAAGCCTACAGCACCTGGTGCTCCCAGGCTGTCTCCCATCCAAGTACCAATCAAGCCCAACCTTGCTTAGCTTCTGAGATCTGACGGGATCAGATGCCACAGTGGTAGGGCTGCAGGCATTATTTAATATAGCAAATTATAGATAAATATTTGTTACCCAAAAATATATTATTAAATCTGCCAATGACTTTATTACAGTAGATGATTTAAAGCATGAAAAGTATCATTGCTTTCTAAATGTAGTGATAAATGAAGATCAACCAAATGAGAAGAAGCCAGGGCTATCTATTCAGAGCTTGACTCAGCTTCCATGAATCGTGTTTTGGCAGAGACTCAGCTGCAGGCAGAGGAGTTGAAAAGGTTTATGGTAGAAAAAAACAGATGACTTCAGTTATGCCCAGATTAGAGACTGTTGGTATGGGAAAATAAGCTGTCAGATTGCTAAATAGAAGTTAGGTATCTACATGATTAGCTAGCGGTGCATATTTGACTTTCTCTGGATGGCACTAAGTTAAAAGCAAGGATAAAAATTAGAGAAGCTGCCAGTTGCTAATGAAGCCCTTGTCATTTTGGGCTGGTTTTCCCAGAGATTAGTATTTGCCTGCTAGATAGTGATTTGACTTCCTACAAATCTGACCCACAGACAGCGAATGGCTTCCTGGGCAGGTTATTGTAGATTATGGATTGTTTTCCTCTACTGGTTGCTGCAAATCATGAGCTAGAATTCAGTTTTTATATACAATCAGGCCATTGTCTGTTTCTACATTCAGTCTCTCAGACAATGATCTCTATGAATTTTAAAAATCATAAAGTTGGATAGAACCCCAAGACTTACTGGAGAACGAGACAAGCTGAACATAGTTATGTATGCTATTGTATTTACATAATGTAAAAATAAGTTAAAAAGAAATCAAAATTCACCTGAAGTGTACTATAGTTGTTTAACAAATATAATGTTTAGCAAACATTAGATGTAAATAGCAAAAATGTTGAATTATTACATAAAATACAACATGAGAGAAAGCAAGAGAATCACTGAGATACCAAACAAATACTTGCAGTTTATTTCTAGACTCAGAGGTAAGGGGCAGATGGAACAGTTTTTGTGGTGGAGGTCACAAGTATGCGGAGCCCACAACCAGAATAATGGGCCAGAACTGGGGGAGGCAAACAGGAGTCATGAGTCAACCTCCCTTCAACTACATGTCTCAGGGAGGAATTCCAGGAAGTTGGCATCTGAACTTTTATTTATGAATTCTTAATTCATCTTTGGGCTGGGATTTGGCTCAGTTGGTAGAGCGCTGCGCTGCAGTCTCTGAGGTCCCGAGTTCAATTCCCAGCACCACAAAATGGGAGAAGGACCTGGCAATCCACTCCCAAGGCAATCCCGAAACAGTCAGCCATTGAAAACCCTATGAGGGTCGCTATGAGTCGGATACTGACTTGACAGCACCTAACAACAACAACAACAACAACAACAATTCATCTTTAGAGGCCCATGAATGTTGTCAAGATAGGATAAAATGTATTTTACTTAACAATTGACATGCTCAATGTGTAATTTTCAAGTCTTTCCACTTTTGTTATGTGTACCTCTATTTATTCCTCAATTATTATCAGGGAAAGGCTAAAACCTAAAACCTAGGGAGAACTGACTTAATAAGGGTCATGGTGCAGAACTTCCAGATGAAGACAGAGTTGGGAGAAGGACTTGGCAGCCCACTCCTAAAAACAATTAGCCATTGAAAACCCTATGAATAGTAGAGAAGCACTGTGAAGTATAGTGCCATGAAGTGAGCCCCCTAGGCTGGACAGCATTCAAAAGAAGACTGAGGAAGAGTTGCCTCCTCAGAGTAGGTTCAAACTTAACGCCTGGAATGGAGTAAAGCCACTAGGACCGCCTTTTGTTGATGTGGCATTACTCAAAATGAGAAGACACAGTGGTTACAACAATGGCTTCAAACATTAAAAGATAATGTACATGCCACAGTGTATGGTGGTGTTTTGTTCTGTTATATTTAGGTTGCTGTGGGACAGATTTGACTCGGTGACACCTAACAACAATGTGATGCTGAGCAAGTCACCAAGGCAGAACCTACTTTCCTTTTCCATCTGAGTCCTCTGTCCCCACAATGCAGTCTATCTACCTAGTCAAAGTCCAGGTAGAGGGTTGGATTAAAAGCAACTTCTCCCCAACAACTCATTTCTGCTTAGATGGAAAACATATTAGAGGAATCTGTGTCTAATAAGGAAGATAAATTATTCCACAAATTATACCTTTGAATACTTTAAAATTATTCTGTTTAATTTTTTTTTGCTTTAATTTTGAATGGATAGAAAACTATTAGAGGATTAGGAGAAAGGAATTTTCACTATTCAATCTTGTTTCATTCTTTGTTATTGGAAACAATTTCATACTTATTACAAATTTGCAAGTACCATAAATTTTTCTTTTCAAATCATTTGAAAGTAAGTTCCTGTATACTTGAACTTGTACTTCTCTCAAACAATAACATTCTTCTATACAACCAAAGTACAACATCCTACTAGGAAATCAGCATCACTACCCTTTTGCTGATGTGGTACAACTCAAAATAAGAACATACATAGTAGCTAAAACATCAACACAAACATAAAAAGATCCCGTGCATGGCACAGTGCTTGATAGTGTTTTGTTCTGTTGTACATAGGGTGTCCATGAGTCAGATTCAACTGTACCTGTAGGCACCTAACTGCAAGAGCATCCCTTTAATCTTCAGATCCCACTTAGGTTGTGCCAATTGTCACAACAAGAACATATTAAGACCATGCTCAATCTCACCTTTGTCATTGTCCTTAGTCTCATCTTTCTTTGTCCTCTTGGCTCAAGTGGCTTCTAATACCTGCTGTCTTTCCGTACACAGAAGCATGGAATTAATTTACTTCTGAGGCTTTGTGTGTATTGTTTCTGTCTACATTGCCCCTTCCTTGGTACTTCACTGCCACAATCTACTCTTCTAAACCTGTCACTTTCTCAGAGAGACTTTCCTTATCTTTCTTGAATAAAACTAAACTCTACTACCTTTTATGCTTTCTTATCTCATGGCCTAATATAGGTCTAGCACATACTAAGTTCTCAGTAAAAAATTATTAAATGAATGAATGCACAAAAAAAGAATGCCTAAAAAAGTGATATTTTTTGTTCACTGTTTATGCAAATGAAAGTAATATATTGATCAACTTTTCTTGTTTTTAAAATTTAACTTAATTTCTTGAGACAGGGTCTCGCTATGTAGCCCATGCTGGCTGGCCTCAAACTTGCTATATAGTCTACGCTGTCCTCAAAGTCACGATCCTCAAGTACTGATATTACCAATGTGCACCACCACATATGGCTCTTGATCAAGTTTTCAATAGCCAAATCATAATTCTTAGTTTTCTCTAGAGATAAAGATAATGAGACAATGTCTCATAAAAGATAAAAATCTATTTATTAGGCTGGGCACAAGGTGCATGCATGTAATCCCAGCAACTCGGGAGGCAGAGCCAGGAGGATTGCCAGTTCAAGGTTGGAGGCAGCTTCTGCCTGAGCATCATGTAGCAAAACTGACTCTGAATAAAAAATTTAAAAATGGGCTGGGGTGCAGCCCAGTGTTAGAGTACTTGCAAAGTATATGTGAGGCCCTGGCTTCAACATGAAAGCACTGACAAAAAATTATTTATTTATTTATTATGATCTAATATTAAATATTCCCACGTCTGTCAGCTTGTCATGCTGTGGGGCTTGTGTTTTGCTGTGATGCTGAAAGCTATGCCACTGGTATTTCAGATGCCAGCAGGGCCACCATGGCAGACAGGTTTCAACTGAACTCCCAGACTAAAATAGATAAGGGTGAAAAACCTGGCAGTCTGCTCCTGAAACAATTAGCCATTGAAAGCCCCATGAATAGCAGAGAAGCACTGTCAAATATAGTGTTGGAAAAATGCGTTCCCCAGGCTGGAAGACATTCAAGAAATGACTGGGAAAGAGTTGTCTCCTCAAAGAAGAGTTGACTTTCATGACAGGACTGGAGTAAAGCCCCCGGAGAGATGACCTCCTTTTGCTGGTGCTGCCTGACTCAAAATGAGAAGAAATATAATGGCTGCAACATCGGGCTCAAACAAAAAAGATTGTGTGCATGGCACATTATTGGGTAGTGTTATATTTTGTTCTACACAGGGTTGCTATGAGTTGGATCTGGCTAGATGGCACCCAGTAACAACAACAATGTTAAATATGATTTTTCTATCAGACAATATTCCTGGATGTTTCCTTTTAAATGTATTTTTTAAACATTGGAGGTGTGTCCATGCATTATGTGGTATATTATAATGGTTCATTTCAAAGTAATTCAGGGTGAGAATTATGAGTGCAAATTTAAGATGACACTTAGGAGTGGTTTGCTCTTTCTTTTCATATTCAAAATTATTTGAGGAACACATTTTTTGTACTATATACATGTCATTGTAAAAATGATCATAGTAAAAGTTATATGGTATATTTTATAATGTAATATAAATTGTAAGTTGTTGGGTGTCATTGAGTTAGATCTGATTCATGCCATTGAGCTGGGTCCCACTCATACTGACACTATGTACAACAGAATAAAACACTCCAGGGCACTGTGCCATGCCTGGCACTATTGTCTTTGCTTCTCTGCTATTCATAGGATTTTCGATGTCTGATTGTTTTGGGAGTGAACTGCTGCATCCTTCTCTCAAGTCTGTAGCACCTGGTATTCCTTCAGGCTGTCTCCCATCCAAGGATTAACCAGACCTGACCTGGCTTAACTTCTGAGATGCGATATCAGGGTGGTATGGCTGTAGGTCCTATAAATTATAAGTAGATACTATAAACTATGTTATAAAGAAAAATACAAAATATAAGCCCTATCAATTTTTTTTTAAAACTAAACTTGAATTTAAAATTTTAATTCTTCTTTCTATAAAAATTAAAGAATATATTTAACACAAAGGTATTACTTAAATTATCTTGTTGAAGATTTTTAAAAATAAAAATATACTATGAGTTTTTAAAAACATTTAGGGACCTTTCATTGAGATCCATTCATTTTTCTTAGAAAACACAAATACTAACTGTGATTCATAGCAAATAGGAAAAGGATTCAATTTATTCTATTCTTAAGGGGAAAATAGAAGCAATGTTTCCTTTTTACTGTTTCATAGTCATTCTACATGTAATAAGAGGCTCTTCTCTGACATAAGGACAGATAAAGATGTACATAGAACTTGTACATAAAATATCTAACAATCCTATTAAGAAATATAAATTATAAAACATACAAAAAGAGCTGTGTTGATGAGTTTTACAAATGAAGTACTTGTTTTCAATCATTTAAAACAAATGACCCAGACACAAAAGAACCACTTCCTTCTTACTCTACTCTCAAGGATAAAAAGTAGATGAGTCATGAGATTCTACTGTATTTTGTAATCATCATACACAAACACTGTCAGTGACTCTCACACAATTCTTTTTCTAATGAACTGTGTGTGCATATTCACATGGTATCACCCTTACAACCAACGACTAAAAGTAAAGCATATGGCACCATGCTTTGTATAAATATGCTATGAGAGGTGGTGGTTGTTGTTAGGTGCCATTGAGTTGGGTCCAACTCATAGAGACCCTACTATAACAGAATGAAACACTCTCTGACATTGTGTTATGCCCAGCACTATGCAAGTGCTTCTCTACTATTCATAGGGTTTCTGATGGTGGATTATTTTCAGGACTGGACTGCCATGGCCCACTCCCATTTTAGCAATGCTGAGGATTGAATCCAGGGCCTCAAAGAGTGCAGAGTAGCACTCTACCAACTAAGCACTCTACCAATTGAGCTAAACTCCTCCTCCAAGTTCTTATATATACAGATGGATAGTGATATTCCATATTATTCTCAAGCACACATGGTACATTTACAAAATTAAACATATTAAGGCATAAAAAAGCAAGTCTCATTTTGTCTATATGTATACATATATGTGTATTTCTGTTTTTCTCCAAGAATAACAAACTCAATGTGCAATCTATGTGTTCTACAGTATAATGTGATAACTTTGAATTTCATAATTAGTTAATTAATAAATAAATTAATTTTGAGAGAGGGTCTCATTCTGAAGCCCAGGCTGGCCTGGAACTTAGTGCATAGCCCAGGCTGGCCTCAAACTTGAGAGCTTCCTACCTCAGCCCCTTCAGTGTTGGGAGAACAGGTGTGTACCCCCACACCTGACAGCTTTAAAATTTTTGGTAACTGGATTTAAGTCAGTTTTATTTCTTTATTTTATTAATTAATTTGTTTACAGGTGAAACGAATTTCAGTATATATTTTGTACAACTCAGTATGTCTAAAATATCAGTAATATGTACTTAATGTAAAAAATTATCAATGAGGTATTTTACATTTTTAAAATACCAAATTGTTGTAATCAGGTGTGTATTTTACACTCACCACATATTTCTGTTTGGGTTAGCCTCATTTTATGTACTCAATAACCACACTGGGCAAAGTGGCTCACACCTGTACCTCGGGAGGCAGAGGCAGGAGGGTTGTGGGTTTGAGGACAGAGGCAGCCTGCATAACTTAGCAAGACACTGTCTCAAGATGAAAAATGAAAAATGTTCTGTGGGTGCTGCCCAGTGATAGGGCACTGGGTTCAGTCCCCAAGTATCCCAAATACCACAAAATAACAATAAAGAACCATAAAAATCTTTTAAAAAACACTAAAAAAATGTGGATAATGGATACCAAACTGTATAATAGAAGTATACAATGTGCACAAAAAAGAAATGAAGGAAGCAATGGAAGAAGGAAGGAAAGAAGGAAAGAGAAAAGGAAGGAATGATTAAATTGGGCATAATTCCTTCAAAATGATGCCAATAATCTTTCAAATATGAATACTAAACATTATGTAATTAAGGCTCAAGGCAAACAACGAACTCTATGGCTTGGTTTTCTATTATTTTTTTGAGTGGAATAGAATACAAAGTACTTAAGGGCAGCAATTTTTCTTATTCAATCTCACTACTCTTGGATCCCAACACATTCCCAGTATATAGTAGACAGTTATGTATTTGCTAAGTATATAAATAAATGAAATGATGACAATATTATAACCTAAATATGTTTATTTTCAACATTAGGAATACCCAGATAGCCGCTTATCTATTAAGAGATTTAGGTGAGTGTGGAGGATCTTCATTTCAGAGATAGGAAAAGTTGTGCTTGTTATCTTGTGTCAGCAGGACTTGTGAAATTCATTTAAAGTGACTGTTAGGTGCCATCAAGTCAAGTCCAACTCATAGTGACCCTATGGACAATAGAATGAAACATTCCATGACACTGTGCCAGGCACATGATCATTTTTAAGTCCATTGTTGCAGCTACTGTGTCAATCCATCTAGGTGAGGGTCTTCCTTTCTGTCATTGACCTGCCACTCTCCCAAACATGATGTCCTTCTCCAGGGATTGGTCCCTCCTAATACACTGTCCAAAATTAAAGAGATTAGAAAGTATAAAGGTGCAACTCTTCTAACATATCAGACATTTGGAAAGCAATTTTTAAAAGGTAGTCCTCCAGTAAAATTTCATCATTTCACCTAATTTGGAGGATCATATCCAAGTCTTATAACTAAATAACTTGGTTAAGTCCTTCATGATGAAATGTTGTATTAAAATGACTCTAAAAGATGCAATGGTATCTCTACTTCATATATTATTTTTATAATTTTTCTCTTTCCTTTAACCTAGGATGTTACTTTTATATATATTTAAGTTCTGAGGACTGAGCTCCTCAAGGAGAAATCAGATTCATACTCTGTCTCAAAGAATCAAATTTCCTGAGTTTCAAGAAAAAGTGAAGTATGTTTTCCACATTTAAAGGGACACTTGGAGTGCCCTTACCTACTTTCTTTCAGAGTATCCAGATATCACTTTATTATAAAAACAATTTTATTGTGTGACTTTAAGACAGTTTTAAAAATAGTACTTGCATTATTTATTTTTATGGTGAAAAGCTTACATAAGACTATGAAAAAGAGAGTAATAATCACCCATAATCTCACTATTCAGGCAGAGACACTTTAATATTTTACTAAAATCATTTTAAGAATATATGCATATAAAATTTTATAAAAATTGGTGTGTTATATATAGGTTTATAGTTTATCTTATAAGAATTTCATACTCATAAAAATTCTTTGAAACTAAGAATTTAATGACTGCATAAGATCCCTAATAAGTTAAATATGGAGCTAAGCATGGTAGCATTCACTTATAATCCCAACAATTTAGGAGGGTGAGGCACAAGGATCATCAGTTTGAGTCCAGGGGCAGCCTGTTCAACTTAGTAAAACAGGGTCTTACTAAAATGAAAAACAAAAAACAAACAAAAAAAAAGCAGTAAAGGAGGGCTGGGGGTGTGGCTCAGTGGTGGAGCACTGGCCTAGCATGCACAGGGCCCTGAGTTCAATCCCTAACACTGTAACAACAACAAAACTGTCAAATATGTGTAAAGAAGTAAACACATGTTCATATTCATGCTATCGACTTTGTATGGGAGAAAGCATTGACAATTACTGGTAGAGAGTGTGCGTCTCCGTTTCTTCCCTTCCCCCAAGCCCCATGGGGCGCTAGTATTGCTGGTGCAAAGGTTTTAGTGGCATCCATAAGTAGTTCATAGTGAAAAAGGACAAGGTATTTTGTCATTTTGCTCCTGAAAAGGAAAGAGAAGATTGGAAGATAAGACAAGGCCAGTAACATGGCAGAAGGTTGTGTGGTATAGATATCTGTCTCAATTAGCCCTGATGATTAAGACCACTAGTAGATTTTTACCAAACTGAGAAATGTTTAGGTTCAAGTCTTACTTATTTATTTATTGAAAATTGTTGATGATGGTTGGTGAAGAGGTTTTTGTTTAGGCTGACATGGAGTAAAATAAATACAGCCTAAGTAGATGCCTGGGCTGGAGACAAAAGTTTATGAAAAAGTAAACCCTTGGGAATTAAAAAATATGATGAGAAAGCTGTGGGCTACTACTGGTCATGTACAAGTAGGATCTAGTTTTGGGTCCCAGGAATGGACAGAGTATCCCTTAACCTGCTGGGGGCATACTCCAAGATCCTGAATAGATATCTGAAACTGAGAATATTACCTCACCTTAAATAGACTGTGTTTTATCCTTATATAGGCACACCTATGATAAAGTTTAATTTGTAAATTAGGAAAAGTAAGAGATTAAAAACAATAAGATAGAACCACTATAACAATATACTGCAATACAATTGCCATTATCTTTACTCTTGAACTTTGAGGCCATTGTTAAGTAAAATAAGGGTTATGTGAACACAAGTACTGTGATACCACCAAGCCAGTTGACCTGACTGCTGGGTGTGTAGCGTATACCATGTGGATACCCTGGACACAGGGATGATTCACTACTTTACTGGGATGGAACAGGATGGGGTAAGATTTGCCACTTTACTCAGAATAATACCCAATTTAAAACTTATGAGTTGCTTATTTTTGGAATTTGCCATTTAGCATTTTCAAACAGTGATACACTGCCAGTAAGGGAAACCAAAGCAAACAAGACCACCGGTAACGGGGATTATTGTATTTATCTTTAACTTTCCTCTGCTTTGCCAGGGTGGTCTATCTCATTGCCCTTCACATCTTCTTCACATTCACAGCTTTTCACCTAACATCTTTGATCTTCCTATCTCAGTTGTTTTGAGCTCTTTTCTTCTTACACAAGCATTTCAAAAACTTGAAAAAGTCTTCCTGTGGGATAATTCTTGTCTGTACCTGCCTGGCCAAAGAGTTCAGTCTCTCCAGGTTCTAGTTGTAACTGGGAGGTGATTACATTGTTTACTGTGTTTCCTTCTTGGCCTCACGATATATAATATCCCTTGCACTTAAACAAATTATAAAAACAATTTTACTGTGTGGTTTTTATACCTTATGTCTATTTTTTATCTTAATTCAGATTTCTTGTTTGTTTCTGCCAAGTCCCCTAAATTTATCATCATGTTCAAGTTAGGAAGTAGTTCTTGTTTTATTACATTTTATGGGGCGATGGGAAGAAAATTAAAGAATTTGCAGTGTCACTAGATGAATTATCCCCCTCGTATGAATTCTCAGCTTCAATTTTACATTTTGTGTAGAAAGAGAAGCATTTAAGGTTTCATTTTTCAATGCTTATGGTGAAGAATTGGAACATATTATGGAGTGTTTATTATATAGATACTATCCTAACACTATGTAAGAATGACTCACTTTGCAAAACGGTTGCGTGCTCAATTTATTCTTCCTTAGAGAACTGTTCTTCACTAGAAACTTTGTTGCAAGAAACAGTTATGTACAATGTGGTCTGCAAGACTGAGATTACTTCATATCCCTTTCAAGTAGCTGTGGTCTGTTTTGTCCAACTGCTTTCCAGTGACAGTGAGCAATGTATTTCTCCATACCCTAAAGGCTGCTACAGCTTAGCTCAGTTGGTAGAGTACTTGCTCTGTGTGCTCTGAGGCCTTGGGTTCAACCCCCAGCAATGTAAAAAGGAGAGAAGGATCTGGCAGCCCACTCTTGAAACAACCAGCCATTGGAAACCCTATGAATAGCAGAGAAGCACTGACAAAGTAGCATGCTTGGCATGGTTTCAGAGAGCGTTTTGTTCTGTTGTACATAGCATCACTATGAGTCAGACCTGACTCAATAGCACCTAAAAACAACAACAACTTAGGGAATTAGTTGCATAGAAATCATTTCTGGCTTCTAGAAAGACAAGCATTAAAAACAAATGAAAACCCAGAAATACTCTTGCCTAATTCTCAACTCAAGTCTAGCTATTTTCTCTGGATGTTTCTATTTATTTTGCCAAATGCTCCTATTTATTTTTACCAGAATAAATACATATTTGCTGAGTTGCTACTATAATAAGACACTGTGCTTGAACCTGTAAATAAAACAAATAGATTCCTGAGAGAAAATCCTAGGATATATATTTTTTTCTTGGTGTTTTGGTGCAACTGGCTCAGTACTTAATTTTCTTAAACTGCATTTTCATTACTGTACATGTCAACTACCACAATCAAGTGACTACATTGTGACTTGGTATATTACTTATACATTTTCCTGGCCAACTTGCCAAAGTATATGACAAAAATAAACTTTCTTTTAGAAAATTTACCTATGCTCCTATATTCCTAGCATGATCTCCTATGCTTAAAGAAAAAAAAGTAAGTTTTTTTGTATGTTTATTTTCATTTTATGGAAATATAGTGTGTTGTTATTGTTGTTGTTAGGTGCCATCGAGTCAGGTCCCACTTGTGGTGACCCTATGTATAGCAGAATGAAACTCTCCTTGATAGTACAGAGAAAATAAAGTGTCACAGAAGAAATAATGATAATGGAGAGCAAAAGATAATATATAGTGGTTATGATAGAAAGGAAAATATTGCAGTAAACATAATATTTATGTGGTCCTGGTGCTTCAAGAACAAAGTCCTGCATCCTTAGGTCAGTTCAGTGACCTCAAAGACAAGCTCATCAGGCACTGTGGCCCACACCTGTAGTCCCAGCAGCTCAGGAGATTGAAAAGGAGCATGGCAGGTTTGAGGTCAGAAGCAGCTTGTGCAATTTAGAGAGATCCTCTCTCAAAAGAGATACAGATAGAGAAATGAGAGAGAGAGAGAGAGAGAGAGAGAGAGAGAGAGAGAGAGAGGGAGAGAGAGAGGACTGGTGATGCAGCATAGTGAAAGAAACAGAAGGAGGGAGGGAAGGAGTGGAGGGAAGAAGAAAGAAAGACAGAGGAAAAGAAAGAAAAAGAAAGACTAAAATGTATGAACTAAGCTCCATGCACTAAATAAATAAAGTCCATCTCCTTACACCCTCATAGAGTCCAAATTGTACACTTGTTGTTGTTGTTAGGTGCCGTCAAGTCGGTATCCGACTCATAGCGACCCTCATAGGGTTTTCAATGGCTGACTGTTTCGGGATTGCGTTGGGAGTGGATTGCCACGTCCTTCTCCCATTTTGCGGTGCTGGGAATGGAACTTGAGACTACAGCGCAGCGCTCTACCAACTGAGATAAATCCCAGCCCAAATTGTACACTTAGGCTCCTTATATTCATGTTAGTTTGTTAGTCACCTAGGCAGTTGGTATTTTGGTTGTACCACTTCTTATTTCTAAACAGTTTTGAGAAATAACTGTTCAACGTATCTAGCAAACAGTTTAACTGTCAATTTGTGCCTTGGGGCTGTTTATGCCAATTAATCACAATGCAAAGTAGCACCTACTGGATTAGACTTTTGTATATATTTATCTTGGATATCACATGGTAGAAGAAGAAACTTGCCTACCTTTTAAAAGAAATATTTAAGGTTCAAAGACCTCCTCATTACAAAGATCTTTTCTACTGTTTAGAGAAAATAGATAATTCTAAGTGCAAAGCAGTCTTATGGGTTTTTTTCCCACAGGCTTTGTGCTTAAATTTTAAAAATATAACAGCCTATCTTTATTTTGCATGTTGTATTTTTTCAAACTACTTTTATATATCATCTAAAATACTCCTCATGACAAATGCAACAGAGAGCTAGCCCAGTGCTCCCCAACACACGACAGGAAAGCAGATTATTATTTGAGCGAGGAGTTGAGTTTATATTCTTGGGCTCCAAGTTTGAGGTTCCTCAGATAATATTACCCCACTTGTCTGTCAGCTTGTCATGCTATGGGGGCTTTCGTGTTTCTGTGATGCTGAAAGCTTTGCCATGAGTATTTCAGATACCAGCAGGGCCGCCCACCACTGAGCTGCATCTCCAGTGTCTTGTTTTTTGCTTCTTTCTTTCTTTCTTTTTTTTTTTTTTTTGAGACAAAGTCTTGCTGTATTGCACAGGCTGCCTCTGGACTCAAACCCACCCTCCATCTACCGGCCTTAACATCCTGAATCACTGGGGATATAGGCAAGCGCCATCACACCTGGCTTTGATTTTTTTTTTTTTTTTTGTGGTACTGGGGGTTGAATCCAGGGCCTGGTGCTTGCAAGCTTTGCAAGTGCTGGACCACTGAGCTGCATCCCCAGCCCATTTTTTTACTTTTTGCAACAGGGGCTTACTAAGTTACACAGACTGCCACTGGTCTCAAACTTGCGATCCTCCTGCCTCTGCCTCCCAGGCCTCTGGGATTACAGGTGTATGCCATCACACCCGGCTTGCATTGTATTTTCCATTGTCTTTCATGCGCACTGGATATTTTTCTTGTTACACTAGTTTGAATTACCTGAGGTAATTCTGGTACTGTCCCCTGTACCTCACAATGCTTTTCAAATGGTAAGTACCCGGTATAGATAGAGTACAACTATCACAATCAGGACAATGATACATTACTGTCCTCTATTTTTTTTCTTTTTTGTAGAATTTGGGGGTTGAACCTAGGGTCTTTCACATTCTAGGCAAGTACTCTACCTCTGAGTTGGGCCTCCGGGTCTTTTTGTATTTTGAGACCATCTTGCTAAGTTGTGGAGGCCTCTTTTGGCCTTGAATATGCAGTCCTCCTGCCTCAGCCTCCCAAATTGCAGGGATTACAGATGTGTGCCATGACTTGTCCTGTAATATTTAAACTTCTTCAAGTTCTGCTAATTGTCCCAACAATGTCCCTTAGAGCAAAAAATCCATAAAATATAAGGACATGGATAATCTGACATCTGTTAACCTCACTTTCCCACCTCCTTCTTGATTTTTAATCTATGTGAAAACTAAACACTCAACACTAAATAAATTGTAGTTTCTAACCAGATGCTAGTCTTTATATAGAGGGTGTATACAGTATGTTTAACTAGGCACACCCTTAAAAATTAGTGCCATCTATGTTTGCAATGAACACATAGAGTTGAGTCACTACACGTTAAAAAGAACTTCAGTAGCACAGTTCAAACAATCTTCAGGATATTCTTTTCTCAGGAAGCTTCAATTTTGAAGCTGTGTGTCTGCTCCTGACAGTGCTGACTGCTGAAAATTCATCAGTCTCGAGAATAGGTTGCTCCAGCTGGCTGTCAGGTATCTGCACACTGATTCTCTAGGGCGGCCAACCCCTGCAGAAGAAATAAGAATGAGTGATGGCAGGCAGGCCCTGGGATCTGTCCTTCACCTTGTCCCTTCTCTCTGCTACCTCGTACGAAGACGAGCTGTGGCCCTGTCAGTAGAAAACACTGAGTGGTGTTAAGATGCTTGCCTGTGTACCAAATGAGAGGCCAAATACAGGCTGCCCCAGAGTGAAGAAAATTGATGGAAGCATGATGGAGCGCTATGAAGGGCTAAGAGGGGCCATGCATGGCAGTGAGGCAAAATCAGGATGGAATATGGGGTTGGGGGGCACTTTATGTAAATCTGTCTGCTTCAAAAAATTGGAGGTCACAGAATAGAGGACAATTTATCTTTCTGTTCTCATTCTGAAATACTAGCCATAGCATCTGGTCAGACTGATTTAAGCCCAAAGTTTAAAATGTTCCATGGGATTTCTTTTAAAACTATCTTGCTAAGAGAGAATCCTTTGGTGGAGATATGTTTTTCTCTTCATTGGATTATATGCACAACTTTCCTTATTCTTTTTTTTTTCCTTTTAAACACCACTATTATGTTAGGGCCTGCAGCCACAACCCTGTGGCATCCGATCCCATCAGATCTTGGAAGCTAAGCAGGGTCAGGCCTGGTACTTGGATGGTAGACCGCCTGGGAACACCAGATACTGCAGGCTTAGGAGAGGGACCTGGCA
Organism: Pedetes capensis; assembly: GCA_007922755.1. Lineage (NCBI taxonomy): Eukaryota > Metazoa > Chordata > Mammalia > Rodentia > Pedetidae > Pedetes > Pedetes capensis. Next base: position 79,247 of record VMDO01007380.1, read on the forward strand.
ACCCACTCTCCAAAATCAACCTGCCATTGAAAACCCTATGAACAGGGGTCAGGCGTGGTGGCACACGCCTGTAATCCCAGTGGCTTGGGAGGCGGAGGCAGGAGTATTGCAAGTTCGAGACTAGAGGTAGTCTGTGGTAATTTAGGGAGACCCTGTCTCAAAAAGTTAAAAAAAAAGGGCTGGGGGCACAGCTCAGTTGTCGAACACTTGTAAAGCATGCAGGCATGAGGCCCTGGGTTCAACCCCCAGTACTGCAAAAAAAGAAAACCCTATGAACAGCAGAGAAGCACTGACAATAGTGTTTCGTCTGTTATATGTAGGGTCACTGTGAGTGGGATACCAACTCGATGGCACCTAACAACAAACATTATGTCAGGAGCTGTTCCTACGTTGGGCATGGAGGGTAAAAAAAAACAAAAACAAACAACCAGTTGTGCTAAAGAGTTCAAGAACTTGTTATCTGCCAAGGAGATGGGGTAGGAACACATGCAGCGGAGGAAAAGGCAGGGGAGAAGGCTGGCCTGCAGACGGGTTTGTAGTTTACTAACAGTAAACAGTCATAAGTCCTTTAAGGGCTGGGATTTAGCTTAGCTGGTAGAGCACCGCTCTGCAGTCTTTGAGGTCCCAAATTCTATTCCCAGCACCTCAATGACAGGAGAAGGATGTGGCAATCCACTCCGTAGGCAATCCCCAAACAGTCAGCCATTGAAAACCTTGTAAGTGTTGCTATGCATTGTACACTACTCAATGGCACCTAACAACAATAGCACTTCCCATTCTTACATTGGACAATTGCTTTCCTTTTTTTAAAGAAATATTTTAATCATCTCTTTTGCAGTACTAGGAGATTGAGCCCAGGTCCTCATGCATGCCAGGCAGGTGCTCTATCACTGAGATGCATCCCCAGGCCCTTTTTACTTTTATTTTTTTATTTAAGACAGGGTCTCCTAAATTGCAGGCTGCTTCTGGCCTCAAACTTGTGATCCTCTCACCTCAGCCTCCTGAGTGGCTGGGATTGCAGGTGAACACCACTGCACTGACTTCCTTTTTATTTTCCTATGAGCTTTATTAATTTGTCAAACTTAAGGAGTACCTTTATACTTATTTTTATTCTTGGAACTTAGTGTTTTTCTGTCACTGGGGTTTAGTTCAGTTGGTAGAGTGCTTGCTTTTGCTCTTTAAGCCCCTATGTTTGATCCCCAGCACTGAAAAATGGAAGAACTTGGCAACCCACTCCTGAAACAATCCCAAAACCATTATCCATTGAAAACCTTATGAATAACAGAGAAGCACTGACATAGTGCCAGGCCTGGCCCAGTGTTGGAGAGTGTTTCTTTCTGCTGTACACAAGGTTGCCATGAATCAAACCCACACCTAACAACAACAACAACAATGACAGTGTTTTTTCAATTTGACTAGAGGTATTCAGACTTAAATACTTAGGGAAAAAACCTCTTTCTAACATAGGCCAGTTTTTACCTGAGTAATGAGAAAGCAGGATCACTGGACAGTTATTCTGCAGACAGAAGTGAAAGGTGGCCTTGCAGAGCAGGGGATGCCCCATAGGATGCGTGGCAGCTCTCTGACAAACTCCAGCTGAACCCGAATCACAGGTCACTGAATGTGTGGCCACAAGGATATTGGAGTTGGGATAATCTGAGAAGTGATCTCTCAGGGGAAGGAAGGTGAGGAATGGGAAGCAAGGTGTGGTTTTCTGGAGGAAAACCAGGCACTGTGATGGTGTTTTCAAAGAAGGATGAAAGGAGAGTGAGCTCTGGAGTTGGACTCCCTGTGTTCAGACCTTGCTCTCTCTCACCAACTGACCTGTGGGGCAAATTTCTTCATCTCTCTGAACCTCAATTTCCTTATGTGAAAAATATGGTAGTTAGAATGAAAAATAGAATATTCCTTACAAGGTCCTTAGCTCAGTGTCTACTTGCTAGGTGAGGAGGGGTAGAAGGAGGAGGAGATGATGGTAGATAAGAAAATGATGATGATAAAGAACATGTGGTCATCTGTGAGGAATTCACATGGTGGATAAGGTAGGTATGTCTTTGGTCTTCCAAAATGTATATGCAGTTAGGGTAGTACAGTGCAATGAAGTAAATGCTATTGGGGAAATAAACAGTGTTCTGAGAGCTCATAGCAAGGGTCTCGTGTCCATACTGGAGAGATGAGGAAGCTCTTCCTTGGGGAAGAGATATCTAAACAGCAATTTTGATTTCTAGAAAAATAAATGTAATGCAAACAAAGGAGTGGAGGGTAGGGATGGATAAGGCAGAAGAGCATAGGAGGAGGCGCTGTGGAGTGGAGATCACAGTGGTCTCAATGAGGTAGAAAACATTCAGAAGGTTGCAGGAGGCAAGTGCAAGGTGGGCAGAGACAGGAGGAAGCCTGTAGTGTATGTGTGAGCAGGGACCATAGTTCAAGGCACAGAGTTTGTGCTGAGTTCTAGCATGCCTGGGGTGCCCTTTAATATGTATATTTGGTACTGGGGGTTGAACCCAGGGCCTTGTGTTTGCATGCTTGGCAATTGCTGGACCACTGAGCTGCACCCCTAGCCCTTTTTAAATATTTTTTTATTATTTTACTTTTTGAGACAGAGTCTTGCTAAATTACTCAGACTGCCTCTAGTCTTGAACTTGTGATCTTCCTACCTCTGCCTCCTGAGTTTCTGGGATTACAGGTGTGCACCACCACCCCTGGCTAGCCCTTTAATATTTTAAGCAAATGAGAAATGACCAAATCTATACTTAAAAAACCTTCCTCTGATGGCAATGTGGAGAGATGCTGGAAGGCAATGAGCCTGGGAGTAGAAGTCCAGTTGGCTTCTTGCAAATATCCAAGGAAGAGATAGTCATGGCTTGAACTAGGAAGTGATACTCATCATACAAAAGCAGACACATATGAGTTATGTTTAGAAGGTAGAATGACTAACAGTTCACAATAGATTGATTGTATGTGTGAGGAAAATGAAAGAGAGTTTAGGAGACAAGTTTAGGATAAGATTCTGATTCTGACAATAGACTGCATAGCTTTCTTTAGCCATCAAAATGCATTTGGCTGTAAGCATTAGGAAATCCCAGGTCAATGATAAAAGCCAGTGTTTCTCAAACTGCATGCCTTAGTTAACCAGGACCAGCATCAACCGGGAGCAGGTTAGAAATGCTAAGTCTTAGGCCCTACAAGTACTGAGCCAAAGCTAATAGGGATCAGGCTGAGTTTCTGTTTTAGAGGTCTCTTAGGTAAGACTGAAGCTTACTAAGGTGAGAGCCATGGATGTGAACCGTCATTCAAAAGAAGAGCAGCCTAAGGAATGAGACTCTAGGTTTACTTTTCCATCATTTTTCCCATTCTCTCCTCCATTGCATCACAAGTTTGTTCTTAGGCAAGCTTCTATGGGAAAGTACAAGCACATGACACCTGCAACAGTTCCAAGTGCCAGTCTAAGCCCAACAACATTAAAGGGCGACAAAAAAGCAGATTCTTCCTTTCTCTTTTAGGAAGATTGAGGGACCTTTTCCTGGAACTACCTCAACAGACTTCTCATCTCACTAGCCAGAATTGTATCATATGCCTGTGTATACTTGCTTATGTTGTTGTAGCTAGGTGCTATCAAGTCAGATCTGATTCACATGACCCTAAGTACAGGCCAAAGAAACACTACCATACATTGTGCTATGCACACGATCTTTTTATGTCGAGTCCATTTGCAGCCACTATGTTTCTTCTCATTTTGAATCATGCCACATCGGCAAAGGGAGGTCCCAGAGGCTTTACTCTGTTCCTGTCATTAAGGTTAACTCTACTTTGAGGAAGTAACTCTTCCCCAGTTGTTTCTTGAATGCCTTTCAGCCTGGTGACCTCATTTTCTGGCACTATTTGACAGTGCTTCATAGGGTTTTTAATGGCATACTGTTCCAGGAGTGGGCTGCTTGGTCCTTCACCCTAGTCTGTCTTAGTATGGAAACTCAAGTGAAGCTTGTTCACCATGGGTGACTCTGCTGGTATCTGAAATAACTTTCAGCATCATAGCAACATGTCAGCCCCCATTGCACCATAAGCTGATAGACATGTGGGGGAAGCCCACTCATAGGCAGGGAAAATGATCCTAATGTTGTTGGCTTAAAATGCTTTCAATCAATTCTGACATATCAGGCTTAAAGCTCAAAAATCTCATAGAAGAGGATAGAAATCTGAACAAAATTGAGGTTGCATTAGGGAAGAAAAAGGAAAACAATCGATTTGGTGTAGGCATCCAATTACACCTGCTACTTTTATGACCTCAGTAGAGGTGGAGCAGAACTTATGGGAATAACAATGAGTTTAAATTTAATGTGTTGCCTTTTGGACCCATCAGACAAACAAACGGAGATATTCAGAGGGAGTTAGATATGGAGATATGAAGCTCTGGAGGAAACGCTTAGCTGAAGACTATTTGGAAATCATAAATTTAGAGATAGCAATCGTAGCCAAGGGAGTGTATGAGATGATCCACAAGGAGTATATACTTTAAAAAGAGGAGAGTCACTAAGATATCTGTGAGGAAACTCAGAATTTGAGGAAAGGCATACAAGGTGACCTAACCAGGAAGCTGAGAAACATGGCTCAGAGAAGCAGGAAAAAAAACTAAGGCAGTGCAATATGAAGGAAGCCAAAAAAGACCAGAATGGTTAGTTATTTCAGATGCTACCAAAATTTCCAGTAAGGTAAGGACTACCGAGTATGAATTGTTTCACTGGGATAATTCGGATGGAATGTATATTTCAGTGAGTAAATTGCGAGGTGGGAGGATAGCAACATTGACCACCCACCACTGACATGTAACTGAACAGGCGAGGTTTTTAAAATGAGAAATGATAGAGGAGGCAGTCTCAAAATTATATTCAGATAGGGCAAAATCAGGATAAAATTTCAAAGCTTTTAAAGATACAATAATTAAGAAGCCTTTCTGGTTGCAAAATCGTTTGAGCAGAAGGAAGGGTTGAAGTGTTTGTGATCCAGCAGAGGGCTGGAATGAAATGGAATGAAGATAGGACCACTCCATGAGTAAAAAGGAAAGAGAAAAAGAGAAGGAGAGGAAGAGGGTGATTCAAAAATTTAAGAATTCCAGGAGCATAATATATCAAAGAAAAGAGAAGGTCAAAACACATGAAAAGAATAGAAGATAATAACGTTTGTGTAGAAATTATAGTTATTGTAATTGGAAATCAGAGGGATTAAGGATTAAGGATTAATCTACTACACTAATAGGTGATCAAATTGTTGGCTTTATAAAGCCATATGGTACAATTTAGAGGGCAATTGTAGTCTCTAAATATAATCTAGGGACTTATGATGACTTTGTAGGAAGGGCTTGGCTCTGTACACACTTCTAAATTGCCCTCCATACTGATGCACAATCATTAACCAAGTATCTTTGTTATTTGTGTCCCCAAAGTTACAAAATTAAAGTAGCTATTTATTTATTCATTTGTGTATGTATGTATGCATGCATGCATGGATGTATTTTGTATTACTTGGGAACTGAACCCAGGACCTTGTACATACTTTGCAAGTGCTTTACCAATGGGCTGTACCCACAGCCCCCTTTCCATTTTTTAATTTTGAATCAGGGTGTTACTTACTCAGGCTGCCTCTGGCTCAGAGCTCAAGATCCTCCTAGTTCTGCCTTCTGGGTTGCTGGAATTAGAGGCTGTGTGCCACCACACCAGGATTAAAGTAGCCTTTTAAATACTGAATGATCCAACTAAAGGAGCAATTAGTCCACACCCTTGTAAGACATACTTTACCATTTGGTTTGGAATTTTGTTTCACCCAGAATAGCTGTGCTTATCTCATCTACCTCATCAATTGCTGTGAAGACAAATGTGAATTATGATTTAAATAAAACCTCCTTTCAGTCAGAGAAGACTGAATTTAAAAAGAAAGCTACTTGACAAATATTAGAAAATGCTGAGAGAACAATATAATAATTAGAAAATCAACTTTGTTTTCCCATCTAGTATTTTCTGAGTTTGTTTTGCTTTGGTAGAGTGTGCCTTCAGATAGAGATGCTTCTGTGTTTTTCCATTATGAGTTCATTCTTCGTGTAGCAGAGAGTTTTTTGCACTGTCAGCAATTAAAAGTACAGTCACAAAAATATTTCTTCTTAGTTTCTTCTTCTTTCATCAATCATTCTTGACGAGAATTCAAATACAAACTAAGTTTGATAATCTTATGTTATTTGATCCCAATAAAAAGCTATTGCTTTCATTTTGATACCATTACAAGTAGAATTTATTATTGATTAGTTGTATCCTATAACTACGTGTTCTACTTGTCCTACTTTAAAGAATTGTGATTTGTTATTTTAGATTTTGGTGCTGCCACTGGGTAGTGTTTCTTTCAAGTAGTCACTCAAATACATGAATGATCACATGTAATTGTTCTTTACATTTTATGTTAATGTCTGTGATCATGTTTCATAGCCAAAATGTTGAAATGCATGATTTGCTTTAAGATATTTCATTTTAATGTATTCATTAGCATACAAGATTTAATTGTCAGAAATCTCGTGTTAAAACTGGTGGACTGACCACTTTGTTAGCTCAGTTTGATAATGTTAATTTACTACTAATAGTGATATGCAGCCTGCAGTCGTACCACTGTGGTGTCAGATCTTGGAAACTAAACAGTGTTGGGCCTGGTTGGTACTTGGATGGGAGACTGCCTAGGAACATCAGGTGCTGTAGGCTTGGTAGAAGGACCCAGCAACCCACTCCCAAAAAACAATCAACCATTGAAAGCTCTATGAAGAGCAGAGAAGCACTAATAATACTGTTTCGCCTGTTGTCTGTAGGGTCACTATGAGTCAGACACTTGACTGGATGGCACCTAACAACAACAACAACAACAAAGTTATATATAGAGAAAATGGTATCTAAAACTGTATCCCTCCATAAAAGCAACAATAACAGTACCCAGCAAAATGATCAGAATAAACTTTTTCAGAACGGTGGACATTAACCACAGTTTCATAATAACCAGGAAGCATTTATTCAAGAACACCTGCTGAATGTTGGCAAGAGCAGCCAGCTTTTGGCATTTTAATTTAACCTATTCTCATCCCGGGCTGGGATTCGGCTCAGTGAGTAGAGTGCTGCACTGCAGTCTCTGAGGTCCCGAGTTCAATTCCCAGCACCACAAAAATGGGAGAAGGGCCTGGCAATCCACTCCCAAGGCAATCCCAAAGCACTCAGCCATTGAAAACCCTATGCGGGTCACTATGAGTCGGATACCGACTCGACGGCACCTAACAACAACAACATTCTCATCCCACTCCCTAGCTCAGCAACTGTCCTAGGGAAGAAAAAGAGCCTTCATTCTCAGTGCCAGGAGAAGCAGATCAGTGCTGGAGCTTTTTCACAGCTTTATTCCCAAGGAATCAGCATTATTTGATTAGTCTGATGATTCCCTGAAGACCCAACTGGAAAGACTTGGCCTTATTTGACTGACCCAAGCTTGCTCAACGCTAAAAGGCTCTCCCCAGAGAGGGGAGTTACTGATAGTATTTTTAGGCAGGTGTTTTAACATCATGATACCAGAGAGGATGCTTAACAGTTGGGAAAATCTTAGGAATGAAGTATCTATAGGGGCTTTGGAAAGCTCTGACATATCTCTGGGTTTCTAGAAAGTCATATACATATTTAGGGCTATATACACACTGAGGAGGGATCCAAGAAGGCCTTAAGCTCTAGGAAGTGGAAGTGAAGGCAAATTGTAAACTGACTGTTGGAGGCATTGCCCCACCATGGCATACAAAACTCCTCAAGAAAGATCGAGAGATCTTTTTAAGGAATTTCTGATTACTAAACTAGCCCAGTAGAGACTTCACTAGCCACAGTAACAAACAGTAAAGATTTTATAAAATTAGTCCCAAAGCATCACTAAGAAAACAAATAGTAATAATTGCTGAATTCTACCAAATATTTTAAATAAACTGTTAAAATGAATCCTTCACAGACTTGACTACCTACCCCCTCAAAAAAAGAAGAGATGAAAATATTTCCCAATTCATTCTGATGCAATTCATACATATCCTAATACCAAAATCAGGCAAAGACATCACAAGAAAAGTTAACTTTACACCAATAATATCCCTTACAAATATAGATGCTGACATTCTCAGTAAGATACTAGCAAACCAAATCCAAAACATATAAAAAGAAGTATACTCCCTGACCAAGTCGGAGTTTTAATCATAGTGCAAGAGGATATTAACATATGAAAAGCAATCAGTATAATAAGTCATATTAAGAGAGTAAAGTACAACATAATTATTTCAACAGAAAAACAAACAAACAAAAAACCCAGAACAGATCTTTGACAAAAATTTTTTGCCACTTTAGGATAAACATTCAACAAGCTAGAAATTTCTGGGAACTTCCTCAGTCTAATTAAAGACGTCTTAGCTCAGTTGGTAGAGTGCTGCTCTGCCCTCTCCTTGGGCCTGCGTTTGATCCCTAGTACCTCAAAAATGGAAGAACGACCTGGCAGCCCCCTCCTGAAACAATCAGCCATTGAAAACCTGATGAATAGTAGAGAAGCACAGAGATAATTCTGGGCATGGCACAGTGTATATAGGGTCACTATGAGTCAGACTCAACTTCATGGCACCTAACAACAACAACAAAAAGCCACACAACTAATATAGTTGAAGTGAAAGACTGAATACTTTCCCTCTAAAATCAAGAAGTTTAGGGGGAGATGTAAAATGAACATCTGCCTCCAAACTGGGAGAGTACTAACAGATGAAAGAATGACCCATGCAAGGTCATCTTGATGAATAAAATGAGTTTATTAGGGACTACTTATGAAGAGGTGGGAAGTTACCAATAGCTGCATTTACCAGAAGTCTCCAACTCCCCAACTACCAAGCTCCTATTTTATATAACTCTAAGTCTACAGCATGGGGATGGGATTTAGCTCAGTTGGTAGAGCACTGCGCTGCAGTCTCTGAGGACCGAAGTTCAATTCCTAGCACCGCAAAAATGGGAGAAGGATGTGGCAATCCATTCCCAAGGCAATCCTGAAACAGTCAGCCATTGAAAACCCTATGAGGGTCACTATGAGTCGGATACTGACTTGACAGCACCTAACAACAACAACAACAACAAGTCTACAGCATAGTTAATGCAAATCTACACATCAAGTGCTACCTAGTCTGAAAGCAGTGAAAGTGACAACATGAGGCACAGACAAATTCAGACTCTGGGAAAGCTATGTGTTTAGGTGTAATCTATCCTTGTCCTTACTGGAGATTCTGCTGGTCTCAGCAAACACAGGCCAACCATGGGGAGGATGGCTTGTTTTGCTGTGGTCTAGCACCTAAAACAGCTATGTGGTAGCTTTCTGGAAGATGGAGTCATCTACGATTCAGAGAACTAGTCTCACTACAGATGTTCACTCTCATCACTTTCATTTAATATTGTATGAAGGTTACAAAAAGGAATAAAAGGCATGATGATGGAAAGGAGTAAAAGTATCTCTATTTGAAAATGACATTATCTTGTGTATAGGAAAGACTAAAAATACACACAACACAAACAATATTAGAGCTGATGAAAGAGTTCAGCACAATTGTACGAGATCAATATACAAAATAAATTCTATTTCTATATATTAGAAATGAAAAATCCTAAAATGAAATTTCATTTAAATTGTACCAGAAAGAATAAAATACTTAGGAGTAAACTTACCTAAAGAAATGCAAGATTAAACTGAAAAGCAAAAATGTTGTTAAAAAAATAAAGAAGACATAAATAGAAAGACACCATGTGTTCAGGGTTATTAAGGCTTAATGTTGTTTACATGGCTATTTGTTCCAATCTGGTATACAGATTTAATACATTACCTATCATACTCCAACTCCCTTTTCTGCAGAAATATTCAAATTAATGGTAAAATTTACATGAAAATGCATAGGACACAAAATAACCAGTAGTAT